>JAOBRH010997953.1:0-13468 GCA_027575125.1 Umimayanthus parasiticus | reverse complement strand
TATTATTATCATTATCATTATCATTATTATCATTATTATTATTACTATTACTATTATTATAAAACTTCTAATAACAATAGCAACATTACGAGGCAACTTACAACTTTTCCTTTAGTAACAAAGATACTTGGCCGGGCATCTTTGGCATGAGGCTACAAAAGAAGAAAAAAAGAAAACACCACTAGTGCAAGGAAGCAACGACGCGCAAGGGGAAAAGGTTGACTTATCAACAAAGTAAGCTAAGAAGCCGAACAACAAATGCTAATGTGAAGTTTTTGATTGGTAAAACCGAAAAACAAACATTAAGATATAATCAAAAGATGCAAAGACTCCAGGTGCTTTCATTGGTGCATTTATTCCAAACACTGTTGTTAAATTTAAATTCCACAATGTGCAATTTTTCGAACCAACATGTTACTGGTTAACTAAACTACAGGTTATGTTTTCCGTAGGGAAACAATAGAATACTGAACGGACCAGTGGACGCACAGCAAAATAATAAACTTAAACTTATATAGCTTAAAACATAAATACAAAAGGTAAATGTAATGAACAAAGATTAAATAAGGGCAGAGAAAACAGGCAACTTATTAATGTTACAATTCAATTTAACTACTGAAGACCATACGAATGAGCCATATAAATGATCAGAGGATTTTCGGAGAAGCTTTTTATTAAATGAGTGGAGAGGAGGAATTGGAAATGTACCTTGGAGCCTGTCAATGAAGAGCCTCACAAGTGATAAGGAAGATCGTAAAGCGAATTCTCTGTTCAAATGGAAGCCACTGAAAGAGGTTCTACTAATATAAGATAAGAGACACGAGGAAGCCTACCGTGGCTGGACCATCAGGAAGGAAAAGATATGCTCCACTACGGTCACCAAATCCTTTGGTGCCGTACGTGACGAACTGAATTGCAATATCCGTGGTCACGCCATCACCTTTGGTTGTGACACGCTGCGAACCAAAGAGAGAAGGAGTACCAGGGGTGAGCATATCATTCAGCCCTATGCAATATCATTCAGCCCTATGCAATATCATTTAGCCCTATGCAATATCATTCAGCCCTATGCAATATCATTCAGCCCTATGCAATATCATTCAGCCCTATGCAATATCATTCAGCCCTATGCAATATCAAACGCAGTGACTTCTCCTAAACGTTCAACAGCAAATTTGATTAGCAGAACGAATGTTTTTCAAAAGAACAGTTTAGTTTTTATATAAGGCTGTTTTTCATACAGTTCATGAAACACAGCGGGATAAACTCAAACTTATATTATAAATATTATAAATTATATTGGTGCAGTGTAACGGAGAACGTATGAACACAGACCTGGAGGCATAGTAACATTCAGTGAGAATGGAACAAGAGATGTTTCTATACGTTAGTTCCTAGGCGATGAAAACTGAAGACTTGAGTAAGCACAACCTAGAAAACCTGTTTCCACCTTTTTGGTGTGCGATTAAATGCGTTAACCAGGTAAATCCTCGAGCAACAGGGGATGTACATTTGACGAGTGAAGGACTAGGTAACTTTTCATAACATAAACAGACCGTGTTATGAACCCTAACAGAAAATGACTTTCGCAGTTTGTTTGATAAACATGTATTGAATGTCATGTTAAGTATGTGCTTTGGAAAAACAGGAACCACGAGCTTCAGGTCATGTTGTTCAATAGCAGTTCAATCAGTGCACGCCAATAAGTAAAGGAAAGATCTGGTATCAAATCAACTTCCTTCTCACCTTCAACAAGCCCTTGACGCTGTCAAACTCTGCTTTGATGTCATTGTTCTCCAGCACAATTGGCTCTCCTCCAGTCACCTTTACTTCCAACTTGAACTCATCTCTGCAGAAAAAATCAAAAATAGACTAAGTAGATGAAGAATGACCATAGGAGTCTGCAACCTGCTGTATCTGGGTAGGCAGTGGTAAAATATCTTGCTGAGTTTGTTTGGATTTGCACTATCCTGATAACGTACTTGAACAAGATACGAAATGAAAATTATTTTTTATAAGCTCATATAAAAATGCATCACCTTGAAGTTAATATAAATGAGACTGCCAAACAAAAGTTTGTTTTTGATAAATCAAAACTTGAATACATCATTTACCTAACTTTGACAGGTGCAGATTCTTCGGGCTTATACAGTGTCAGCTTGGCCACCTCGTCAACTGCTGGCGTCTTGCCAGTCTGTACTGAGAACCTGGCCAGGCCAAGAGCTGGTATTTCAGCAAGGAACAATAGCTGCAACGTAGAAAGTTCAACAACATCAAATCCGTGAGACATCTCATACAAACATTGCTACGATTGCCTTAACCGTACCATGATACACGTTTCAGGCACGAATTCAGAAGTCATAACTGCGCTGTTGCCACTGCACTCGATGTGTGGGGCACAGCGTTGATGCCAACCATAGTGCAGTTTATACGTTTGCAAGCTGCTTTTAAATTGTGATACTTATAGTGGCTTACGTTGAACAACAGATGCAAAAACAAAAAAAAACAATGGGGCTTTTTTTGGTTAAATGTAAGAAAATCAGGTCCTGGCAGGTCACAGCACATGGGCTGATAAAGTAGCAAAATAGATTCCTCCTAGCAGAGGTCTCGATAGCAGGGAAGAAAATAGAGAGAAAGAGAAGTCAAACACGGCAGAAGGGAAAAGACTTGAAAGAAAAGAAAGAAAAAAGAGCTGCCACCTTATACATCCCCTATCTGCTCGGAATTCTTTTGTTTTTACAGGGCAATACAGCAATTGCAGATACACGGCAAGCATGAGCGAGTGATACATATAATAACAAATAATGTATGGCTACACGAATGATTTGAGTTCATGGATCTTTGACTACGTTATGTATATTCAACACGATGTCTTGCAAAAAAGCACAGTACGCTTTTCGTTTAAAACATATTTCTACAATAATATTTCCCAAAAATTTAAGGTTTTGGACACTTCTGAAGTGTCGAAAAAAAAAATCCAAGTCTTCACAAGAAGCTCCTAACCATTCCGAAGATGTGGCCAAAGAAACGTTTGTTATATATGTATACGTAAACTGATTTTTTCTGAATATTTTCCAAACCTAACTAAAAGTTTATAAGTCTCCACTCAAGGTTCGCTAATACAAGTAATAAGATTCTCTAACGTATCCCGCGATATCAGTGTTGCCTTGCAGGTTGCAGCGCATACCTTTTCTTGTAAGTTGTGCTTGCGTAACTAAATTCTGATCTGAGATCCAATCAAAACTGCTTGTTCGCAGACTTGTTGCATGTTAAGTTGAAAAATGTGTTTCAGACAGTAGCAGTCACGTCAAACCTTGTTTTGTGACAAGTTGGGTAATATACACAACATTAACAGGTCTCAACCTGCAACGTGACAACGCATCACAAAAATTTAACCGTATAAAGCAAATCAATGATGCCAAGATGTGGAATCTCCATACAGGGATACAACATTTTTGTTTACGATGATGCAATAATACCAACTGCTCGTCATTACCTCAAACTTTGTTGTGGATATTCTGTCTCGTGCATCCCACACTGGATTGACCTGACTGGGCACGGCTTTACCTTCACCATCGGTGACCTGGATGGTGTAGCATAAAATCAGTGTTCAAATTCGACAAACACTAATTAATTAGTTTTACAAGGGCTCAAAAAATCCTTGCAAAGCAAGACTTCCTTCAACCACAAAGGCTGTCTTCCGTTGAGTTCAAGCAAGCGACGAAGGTGTTCAAATTGCCGAAGCAATCTTTAAATACTGTATATTTTCATGCTTATCTCACATCTTACTTGCACTGTTCAAAAGACACACACACCGGAGGTATACTATCTGATACTCACAGTAGCTGCTGGATCTGAGACATGAAGACTAACAACTTGCTGACGTGGTCTTGTTAAGGAATTGTACAGTACAACAAAGCTGCGAAATAAGGTAATTGGATAAATGAGTATGTGACTACAACATCATCATCTACTATCAACATTTTCCAGCTGGCCTGTATTTTACATCCATACGCTTTGAGTCCCGCAGCTATCAGTTGTCTCGGTTTCCTAAGTTGCACAAAAACATATGAAACTGAAACCAAAACAACAGTAGCGTACCTTGGAGTTGCCGAAACAATGATCACTTCCTTCACCGGCAGAGAATCATGGGATATTCGAGATTCCACCTGTTTGGAGATAATAAAAACAACTGACAATTTGCTACTGTAAAGAAAGAGAAGCAAATTACTCATAAACAATTATTTGACACTGGCAACTCATTCCTAAATACTGCCATTTGCTTTGGGCAATCAACCTCTTAAAGTAAAGAAATGATTCTGCGATTTCTGCAATTTCTGCAGTATATCTGCTATATTTACAATATCTGCAATATCTGCAATATCTGCAATTTCTGTGATGTGGGTTCTTAGTTTCTCATTTGAATAATTCTGCAATATCTGCAATATCTGCAATTTCTGCAGTATATCTGCGATATTTGCAATATCTGCAATTTCTGCAATGGGGGTTCTGAGTCTCTCATTTGAATGATTCTGCGATATCTGCCATTTCTGCAGTATATCTGCAATATTTCCAATATCTGCAATATTTGCAATATCTGTGATTTCCGCAAAGGGGGTTCTGAGTCTCTCATGTGAACAATTCTGCAATATCTGCGATTTCTGCAGTATATCTGCAATATTTGCAATATCTGCGATATCTGCTATTTCTGCAGCATATCTGCAATGTTTGCAACTTCTGTGATATCTGCTATTTTTGCAGTCTATCTGCGATATTTGCAATATTTGCAATTGCATGCATTTCTGGACATATCTCTTTCCTTGTATTAACAAAACCCTGAAACACATCATTTGAAAATTTTAATAGATTTAAACTTAGTTGTACACTAGTCACTTGTATTTATTTTCTCATTTTCCCCCTTTAAATGTCTAATGAAACTGTAATTCATAAGCCGGCTTTTATCACTGAGTAAGTTATTATTATTTGCAGATTAATGCACTAATATCTGTCTTGTAAAATAAAATATCAATAAACAAACAAATCTGAAATAAATCGTAAGCTTACGAATTTCAGAGTTGGAGCCACACCATCTTGTTCTTTGTAACTAGATTTCTGGTCATTCAGTAAGAAATGTGCAGAGTCGGACATCACTCGCTCCGTGTCTTGGAGTGAGCGTAACAACCTGGAGATAAAAACAGTCCAAATGATGTATTATCTTTTTAATAGACGAGATCTGAATCTCCAACAATACACAGAGTTGTGAGTAGGTCAAACATGTATTATGAAAATTTAACATCAAGTCGAGGTAAACACTGCAAAAAGAAGTCAGGCATTGTAATCAGCGGTAACTGGCTAGTTGAAAAGGAGTCACGTAGTTTTGTGAACGTAAACAATTTAACCATATTTTTAGGATTTCATACTTTTAAATAAACATATATAAGAGGAACCACTGCGGACTTACACGGAAAATACAAAAGTTGACAGGTTAAAGTTGACAGTTCTGTTATCAAGCCTAAGCTGGTCGTACGTGACCTTGGTGTAACGATTGACAACCATCTAAAGATGACGACACACATTCTAACAACACATGTAAATTCGCATTCCTAGCAATCAGAAACATTGGGAGGATCAGAAAACATCTAGATCAGGCTGATTATGAAAAGCTTGTCCATGCTTTTATGTTTACATCAAAACTTTATTCTTGCAATGCTATCTTAAATATGGTCCAGCAGTAATTGAACTCGATAAACTTCAACTAGTACAGAACGCAGCTGCTAGACTTGCTACCAGAACAAACGAGAACTCTCACGGCATCTCCCCTGTCTCAAGGAATCTACACTGGCTCCCTATCAAAGAAAAGATCAAATTCAAAGTACTGTTACTTACCTCCATGGTCAAGCTCCTACCTACATCAGTGAAATTCTTACCCTTATAAACCTACCCGATCTCTCAAATCTTCAAGCCGCAACCTGTTAACTGTTCCTAAAACCAGTAATAAAACCTATGGAGACCGACCTTTTTCTGTTGCTACCCCTAAACTCCTTACCTAATCAATAAAGACTAGCCGACTCACTGAGCAATTTTAAATCATCACTCAAGACCTTCATTTTTAGTAGTATAAATTGGTAGTTATATATTTTTAGTTTCAGAAATAGTCGATTTAGTTGTCCATATTTGTAAATTAGCTTTTAAAGATTTATCACAACTTAGGCAGTTTATTGTTAGACCTGTAAGAGCGTTGAGACTTGTGGAATGCTCCTAATACATCGTTATTATTATTATTATTATTATTATATTATTATTACTATTATTATTTTTTATCATCATCATCATCATCATCATTATTATTGTTATTGTTACACACAAAAATGTCCCAAGTTGAATTGCAGTATTGTCTTGTACCTCAAATGAAACTTAACGTTACCAAGGCTCTGTGCAGGAAGCAACACGAGGGCATTCTTGTCTTTTGAAAAGTACTTAAGGAATGGCTCAAAACAAGTCCTAAACTTACAGGAGCTTTTGAGGGAATTAAAACTTCTGGCCGAGGAGGGAGAATGAAATTTTCAGTGGTGAGACGTTTCCTCGTCAAAATGTTTTGAAATAGAAATACGTTTGTGTACACGAAAGAAGAAGATTTAAAAGCTTCGACTGGAACTGTTTGGGTAACATTTCATAAATCCATACGCCTCAAACACCACGCAGAGAAACGTTCAAATCCAAAATTTCAAGTCGATATCTTTAACTGTTCAAAACTTATGATCACATTAATCTTACATTTTGGAGCAATCTGACTTGCTAAAATGGGTCACATGACTTATTTGAGGGAAACTGAAAGTTATCCTTCCTAGTACACAGCCAGTATGAACCTTCCAATACATACCTGACTCCATAGTCAACAACCACGTGGTCCTTGGCAGTTCCAGTGATACCATCATGATGCTGGAATAGACCCAAGTTACGGCGAGCTTGGACCAACAAACCAAACAACCTGTCCGAGGGAAAGGCTGTAACCCGGCTACTCTTGGCCCGCGAGTGCGCCAGGTAGTACAGCACTTCCGCCGCCCTGTGGTGCGACTCAAGCACTCTGTCCAGGTTCTTGTAGAATGGCCGTGACGTGTAATAACCACTCCAGTAGTGGTCATCTCTAAAGTAACAAGAACAACCAACAGTTTGGTATCAAAAAAACCCCATGAAATACCAACTAAAATCAGAGGATGACCAAAACGATTACATTTTCTACAAAATAATTATCACTACAACCACTTCAGAAATAAGATAAGAATGTTGTTCTGTTGATTAGAAACCTAGGCTATTAACGACCAGGACCGGTTGTGCATAGCAGTGTCAAACCTAACCTAGGGTTACAATTTGAACCGACCAATTGGTTTACTTAATTACAAACTGATTTGTGTTGTTATTTCGGGTTTGGGTAACTAGGTTTCCTTGGAGCGTTTCAACACCGAATATTCGAAATTCGCGTTCTAGACTGATGAAGGAATTTTGATAAAGTTTCGTCTAACCCTGGATTAAATTTAACTGACTTTCGAACAAACGAGCCCTAAAAGGCTATTATGACAGCTTACAGAAAATACACTCAAGCTATAGATGGAATGTTCAAAGAAGATCAGGCCTTAAAGGCAAAGGTGGCAAACTATTTGCACTGTACCGTGGAATTCAAGGCATCCTTTTATTTTGATATTTTGGGTTGAGAAAAGCAAACATTGCCTTTTTTGTTTGAGTGAAAGCTCATTCTGGTGTGGCTTTTTTCCTGTGCAGGACCTCGAGCCTCGCTACTCACACATCTGATCACTTGCACACTGCTTTTGTTTCTAACTATCGGATACCAAGCGATGATAGGGAAGAGCTTCTTCACAGCCCAACTACATCCCAGTTTTATAGAGGTGCTTGTGTATTACTTAATACTGATCTTTCTGTATGACTCAATCTTAATATGCTGGCAAACAGTCCACTTAAAACTCCATTATGTTATTTTCAGATTTACCACGGCTCATTACTGACACTCTAACGTATGAATTGCATGACAACAACAAGTTGAAAAAAAAATAACTTTGCCATTTATTTTCTTTGCAACAGGACCACAGTGGCTTCTTGACTCTTCGAGGCTTCATTTTCAAGATCAAAACTTGTTAAATGGTATACAATCGGTGCAAGGCAGAAGTTTACAATCACTCCACTTGAAAATACAATGTTAAACACAAAAGGCAGAATTCAAAACCCACACAGATATAATTTACACCCCAATACCTGTCTGCATAGGTGTAGAAATCCCCGCTCAAAGTTGGGAATCCCTCGGGTTTCGTGCCTACTTTACTATCTGCAAAACAATACTAGAAAATGTCATCTAAACAGCACGTGACGTGCACTAAAGAGTCTTTGTTTCTGTCTCGCAACCTTTCTACATGCAGCATGTTACGAGTTTCAATTTCAAAATCAGCTAGCACGCATACAAACCTGTTGCTTTCCAAACAGCTTCAAAGTAATCGGAGAGTGTACCAAATTGTGCCTACAAAAAGAAAACAAAAATCAGCGTCAAAGAAAAAAATTTTTTTTGTTAAACTACCATGATATACTTACCGTGCTACAATACTCAAAGTAGCAATTATTATGTTGCCACGATTAAACAAGAACGTTCATCTAGCATGCATATGAATAATTTGACAAGCCCACATCAATACCACTGACCTTGCTATCGTGCTTACAATATCATAATGATAACAAATATTCACTTTGTTAATTGTACTTTCTTTATAGATATATGTGTTAAAGCCAAAAGGTACTAGAAATAAATATAACTATGTCAAAAAGGTTTGATGTTTGAAGTTATGAAAACCCATATTAAACAAGTTGTTCATTCTACACCTTTTACCAATATAATTATACATGATAAGAAGTGAAATAATGTTAAACTGTTCCATTTTTCATAATCAGTTGGAAGAAATCAAAGCGGTTTAATTATTAACTACTTTATTTCAGTTATATTTGTTTTTTAACTAAGCAATACATTCCGGCAGTTTGAAATTAACCAACACAGAAAAACAAACTGAATGAGAAAACTAAAGGAGCAATGTCACTGGTAATAATCGACAAGCAATGACAACATTATTTTGTAAATGATAACGTACATACATGTACGAGCTCCCTTACCTTTGCATTCAGTTCTGGATGAGAGTTAATGTAATCAAACAATTTCTGCAACATAAAGGCAGAAAATAGTCAAAATATAGTTTCTTTATTTTAAAACAATACAACAACAATTACGCTTCTCGAACAAATTGATTTGACACTGCGGATAGCTGATCCTACTAATGATAATTTCTATTTTTACATCTGGTTTTAATATATACTGTGAGTTAACACCTTCACTGATCACGCTCGATTTCTGTAATCAGTCTAATATGTTGAGGACTGACTTCAACTGACATCTCAACAGCTTTGGTACTTCAGGCTTTATGGTGTCAAAATTGTGAATCTCACGCATGTTCTTTTAACCTGCTTCGACTGTAAATGTACCTGGTAATTAGTGAACTGTGCATCTGTCTCGAAAGTCTTCTCGTATCTGAAGTCATCCCCCAGCGGGGCGAACACCACGTTGGTCTTGTACAACTGTGCTTTCTTCTTGTACTGATCCAACAGCATCTCAGCTCTGGAAGTCATACAACAGATATTAGACAGTAAGAATGAAGAAATGATCAGGACATGTCACCTGTATTCTACAATTAATACAACAAAACACGACAAAGCGGGTCTTATTAATGTTGTTTTCTATAAAAATATTATTAAAAAAGGTTTCGATTTTGTCCTCTAGTGGAAAAAGAGCAACTTACATGTATAATGTACCTGTTCATTAATCTTAGGCTCAGCTATGTCCATACTAATGCGTTTTCATTTGGCTTCGTTTTCGGTGACGCCGAAAACTCTCAGCGTCTTAGTGTGGACACAACCGTTTTCTTAACGTTTTTACGAAGACGATACGTATACGTTTTCATTTGGATCCACTGTCGGGAGCGTTTTAATTCACATTGATGCAGTTTTGCCGAAAACGCTCAGCGTTTTAGTGTGGACAGAAGGCCATAACACATCGAAATGTATGCGGTTTCAAACGAAAATGCGCTAGTGTGGACAGGGGCAGGGCCTTAATCTCCACACATGAAACAACAGGGTATTGTCTTCTCACCATGCAAGCGATGTCTGTTTCACAATAATTTCTCAATATGAAAGCGGAGGATATTCACCAAGGCATGAAGCAAGGTAGACTTCTTTCATTCTCATTGTAAAAGAACCCCTAAATTCCTAAAGTGATACTTTCGCAGTGAAGTGAGAAAAGAAGATGTCGCATGAAAGTTTCGTCCCAAAGCGAGTATCGTTGTTGTTATTGCTTTTGTTGTTATTGTCGCTCTTACTGTTGCTGTTATTAATTGTTACTGTTGTGTTGTCGCTGTTGTCACAACCTTGTCAAGGACTCTGAAAGAAATAGTTGAATACGCAAGTTTTTTTCCAAGAACTTTAAACCATAAGTTGCAGTTATTTTAAATTAAAATACAAGTATTTCAACTGAATTGAGGGATTTATGGAAGATTATCATAACATATTTGCAAATCACAGAAACAATTTAGAATCGGTCACTGCAATCGCATAATTTCAAGGCAATCGTATAACTTCAAACCAATACGTCAGAACAAAAGCTATGGAGTGTTCACTGGAATGTATTAGAAGTTATTATATTATTTTGCGGGTGATATACATTGTATAACAGAACGCTTTCATAATGCAATTAGTTAACCAAACAGACTGCACTGATGCTTCAAATTCAAAAACTTCTCAGAAACTACGAACAAGTTCTGCAATAAGAAAAGTGACTGTACATGTATAGACCAGCCAAAGCTGTTTGCAAACCAGTTAACTCTATCAACTGATGTTACAATTCAACTGAAGTAACTGTATAGACTGTACAACACAAATATCTGACAAAAATCGCAAACGTGCTGACAATAAACCCTTCCCAGATATTCTGCAATTCTTTTTTAACATGTCAGAAAATTCTTAAACTGTTACACAATTACTTTGAACATTTTCTTGAACTTTTCCATAGATTTACCAAACATTTCTGAAGATAATCCAATCGCTTCTGAACATTACATGTACTGACAATCACCAAAAATGCATCAAAAAGCTCGTTGAATCACCTTGGAACACCCCTGATTTAAACTGAGCTGATTCGTGTCAACAGAATTTTCGGTTCATGAAATCAACGAGTCGGTATTAAATTACCATGCAAGAAGCGAGCTAGTCAAGAAAGTCTTATCAAAACAAGTTAGTTCAGCTCACCTCTCCTTGATATTACTGCTGGTTATGGGCTGTGGAGGCACTCTCCAGGGGCACGAGATTCCTCCTCCGGGCAGGCGACGGAAATCAAACTGACAACAGATCTGAGAGAAGTGTAACAAAGGTTGTATGCACTTCAGTTTTGAAAACCTTCTAAAAGAAAAGCGTGGGGGAGGTTCACTGCAAGGTAATCAACTGATTTCTGGCTCCTAAGACTTCTTTTTTAATAGCTGTTTGCTTTTAAAATTAGACGCAAGCATACTGTACATAGCATATGTCAAACAAGTAGTTTGAGCTAGTTTCCATGGATGCAGACATAATATCTGGACTACATGCTTCTTTTTTATAAGAACCAGTAACTTTCGGCTGAGGCTGGGCTGTTCTTAATTTTTCGGCTATTTCAGCCTCAAATTGTTTTTAAATCTATTGTTCTTATTTCCTGATCAATATTTCCAAACAATGGATTAGTTGCCCAGAACAATAAAAAGGCGCTATAGCTGAGAAATACGTGTTTGCTATTGTTTCGACCAACGGTATGCGAAAAAACTCGAAACTGTCAGGCAATACAGCGTCCATGAACATCACGAGCTTGTTTATCACTCTTTCAGCGCCAGATGACCCAGCCAATTCTAACAAGTCGTTGAATACATGAACATCTCAATCTGTGTACAAGGATTAAATAAATTTCTTAAATTTGTCTGATCAAAATTTCAGCCTGGTGATTGTTCAGTCTTAGCTTGTTCTTAATGTTTAGGCAAATCTCAGTGCAGGTGTTCTTATTATAAAGTTTGTTCTTATAAAAAAAGCGTGTAGCCTACACGTGTGTAACAATTAAAACCTACAATAAGGGATGTCAGCACCTGTAAACAGCACGAAACATTTGAAAGAACAATTGTTAGAATCTTTATGAATTGTTAACGGTCAGTAGCAGGAGAGTTTCCATACACAGAGCAAATTTTGTAAGTAGAACACCATGGGCTACAATAAAGATTTTGCCAAAATTCTTAAAACAAGAAGAAAAATTATACCAGAGGTGTATGAAGCATTGCTCTTTTATTTTTTCTTTCTTGGGGGGTTGTTGTTTTCAGTTATCTCTGGTTTCTAGTCCCCCAGGTGGTTATCAAATTTGAAAATGCTTCATAAGCATTTACTTAAAAAGCGACAGAAAAATCTCTTTTTACCGTAAGAAAATAGCGACAAATAAAATAGTCAACATACCACTGAACAATTTAAATTAGCAGAAAACTTTTGTTGATCAACCTCGAAAGAAAGCAAAAACGGCTCTATATCATTTATTTGTCCAAAGAAACTTAGAAAAGTGAAAACGACCGCGAATGTGGTAAGTTAAGTAAAACAAAAACATAATAGTGTAAAATACATGTGCAGAACTCGCAAAACTGAGAGACACGCGTATCACTGTTGCATAATCGTAAATGACATCAGTGTAACTAAATTAGAAGTATTAAAAGGGATGACTACGTGATCATCTAACAGTTTTAATGCAATGGTGCAACAATTTCACATAAAACCGACCAAAACGGAAGACTATAGACTCAAACCATGGCTAGTAACAAACAATCGAAACTTGAAGATATCGTTGACGAAGGATTCGTACAATCTACAAAAGTGAAAACACACTCTCGAAGTCCAGCAGAACAAAAAACGGCAAAAGGAGAAAGAATGTTTTACGCTTTGCTAACCGATGGAACGGTGTACAGAAAAATTGTCGCTTTTGGGCAAGCGTCCATTAGTTTTCAACATGTAGAAGAATGGAAATACTACGTGCTAACCATCTTGAAAGCCAAAAAAGCCAAGCGACGCCAGGTACATGAAAAGCTCCATCGAGTTCATGGCACGGGCACAACGAAAGCGACGGAAATAACAAGGACAGGAGGACTTAAAAACGATTGTACACAACTTTCAGAAGTCGTGGCATTGGCCAGATATTTACTAAATCTTATCAATTACCTAACGAATTTCATACGAAAAAAGTTCAAAAAGAGAAAAATCCAACAAACTATTATTCGTTTGTTCCATATATCCTAAGGGATACATAAGCCAGAAAGTGAATGGGACCCAGGACGCTGCTTTGGGGAACTCCACATTTCAAGAGTTTTGGGTCAGA
>JAOBRH010993509.1:0-13482 GCA_027575125.1 Umimayanthus parasiticus | reverse complement strand
TGCACAAATTTTATGGTTTATTATTTTTTAGGGTAGTTTTCTATAGGGTAGGGTAGTTGCCTATACCCTTGTGCACTAAAAGTGCTTGCATAAGTTTGTCTCAATCAAACTCAAACTAATGCACTGTAAATCTAGTTTTGAAAAAACTCATTTGCAAGTATCCTGAATATCTGATTTGAATGATAAGGGTTGATATGGTTTATATTTCACTGAATTTATTGTTTCGGGCATTAGTAGCCCAATGTCAGAGCAGGCAAACAAATCTTGTGAGAATATCAGTGCTACATAATAGTGCAGTAGCTGCTTGGAATTACATCCATTGTTACGATACATGCGGTTGCACACATGCTGCAGAATTCTAACTGAAACTACTTGCTACTTTCTACTGCCCACACACTGTTCCTCAGTGCGACCCATTGATTAAAATCTCCCCGTAGTTCTTTTGGAAGTCGAAGTGATATGTCACAGTTGTCTGACTGCTGCCGAGTGATGAGGCAGATCTGTCCAGCAGCTTTCACCATCCAGTCTGTCGACATCATCAACTCAGCCAAACCCTTTGACCCCTCCCTCCTGTAGTCGCCAATTACTTCCAGTATTTCTCCTGATCTCAGTTTCAGTTCCAAGGTTCGCTCAACCCAGGGCTCTCCTGATAGGCTTAGTTGTACATAAGAAATGTCCGAGAGACAAACATTTTCGAACAGTGATCCAGTAAATAGTCTAAATGCTGCGGTCTTACTAGAATGAGATAATCTGCAAACAAGGCCTTGTTTGGAAAAGATAGAGAATTTCGGATGAACAGAGTAGCCAAAGTTCCATGGTGATTTGTCAACGCAGTCGAGCTCGCCACTATAAAGAAGAGGTTTACTGGGGTGAAGTGAGATTTCCTGCGCAAGTGAACTAACCTCAGAAGCGTTCAACGAAGCGTCGATAATTTCACAATACGATTGCGGGTGCGAGTTGTCTTCTTCGAAATCCGTAGATAGTACAATAACTCGATCGTCCGTCTTATGTTGATAATACTGTCCAGTTCCGATAAACAGGTCGGCTTTCTCTCTGCTTTGTTGCTCGGAGTCGGAAAGAAACTTGCCAACCTGCTGCACAATTTCTGTCCGAGTAGAAGTGCTGTGCCTTCTGAAAAAGCAAGTTGCAAGCGGTAAATATATATTGAGTGGTAGCTTGTTAAACTTTAGCAGTTTACTAATCATTGTGTTTTGACGACTTTGCCAAAGACAATCACAAAGTTTAAGTCATGCCATATCCTAGTATCGATCCGCCATCTTTAAATTCTCCTTCTCCCGCTGCACGCCGGGAAACGACTTGCTTTCAGTCTCTCGCGGCTAAAAAATGCGCGCCTGGAACATTTCCGTTGTTTTGCCGCTGAGAATGCAAGTGGCAAGAATGTCTCAAGTACTGAAAAAGTTTCAAGGTTGTCTGGTCGGCGCCTTGCTAGGAGATGTACTTGGTGAAAAATTCGAAGGACTCTACGATGAGCCCATTCACATGTCAACAGTTACAGCCTATACAATGGATTCAGTTCCGTCAAGTCCAAAGAAGTCTCCTCTCTTGAGTTATACCGACGACACTGCAATGACTCGAGCAATCTGTCGCTCTCTGGTTGAGAGAAAAACTTACGACAATCGCGATATGGCTGAGAAATTTGTAGAAGAGTATTTTAATGAACCAGATCGTGGTTATGGCGCTGGCGTGACTACCGTATTCAGACGGCTGAGGGACGAAAAGCCAGCCGACGAAACTCTGCCAGCTAAAGATCAGTTTGATGGCATGGGTTCCTATGGAAACGGAGCGGCAATGAGGATTTCCCCAGTAGCTCTTTATGCCAAAGACTACGACTCACTTGTAAAGGTAACATATATCATATCTAGGCCGTCCAGAGAAACACTCACTGTTGCTCACAGAAGTATTGTTGAACACAGACAGTACGACTATGAGTTTTATTTTAATGGAACTTTTCAAGGATTTCGCCACCATTTTGTTCAGTAGGCAAAGTAGCTCAAAATAAGAGAGTTTGCATGGGAATTAGGCGTCAAATATCTCTAATAACATTCGAGTTTTTAAAAAGTTATGAACTGAAAACTCTAATGCTACAAGAGAGAAACTGAATATCAAAATTTGAGGCATGTAGCCGCATACGAAAGCATCTAGTTACAATTTGAATTTTTCCATACATTTGTTTTTATTTTCGTTGCACCGTTAAAACATAGACAACAGAGAAATGTATGGAAAAATTTAAGTTGTGACTAGATGCTCTCGTATGTGGCTACATGCCACAAATTTTGGTATTCAGTTTCTCTCTCATAACATTAGAGTTTTCAATTGACAACCTTTTAGTTTTGGTCTCCTTATGCTCTAACCTTATTCATAAGAGCAATGCATTTCAGGGCGGTAATGTGAGAAAATCTGAGTACCAAATTATTTTTTTTATCATTGGTCTGGATACCATATTGTCATGGTCTAGTTTTTGAGCTGGTGTTTCTGTTTCAAATACAATATCTACAGTTCTGTGGGATTAGCTCGAATATGCTTCCCTACAAGGAAGTAAAAACCTGGATGATTCCTGCAATATTATGAGTCATATTATGTTTACTTTGAGCTTACATCTTTATATGAAATGATGCACAAGGTGACGTCTGTGAAAAGATCAATCCAACACACAATTGCACAAGCTCTCTATACAGTAGCAAACATCCATTAATCCAGTACATGTATGGCGATTCTCCAAGTCTCAACAGCCTCAGCATGCATAATATTTGTGTACCGCCTGGTAGTAGTACCAAACTCTTGATGTGTGTACCAACACGGCTCAGGCTGTAATGATTAGTTTCTCTGTCTTTATTCCCAGTATGCTACTCAGAATGCCCGTATAACGCATGCACACATGAAGGGAATCAACGGTGCTATCATCCAGGCTGCTGCTGTTCACCAAGCACTCAACGAGGAAGCCCCGAACCTCGATGTGAACAAATTTGTTGATTTTCTTGTGGGTGTAGCTGAAAAGCTGGAGAGGAAATGCGATAGTGAAAGCAGGTAATGTCCACCTTAACTCTTTTAGCCCCCTTTAAAGTGCTGTGCTTTGGCAATATATAAACATTTTATGTCATGCCAATTAAGCAAATTTCTACTTACTTACACTGCCAGCTTGTTTATCAGTATGTTAATGCCCCTTACGTTAAATCCACACAAATTAAGTTATTTAGTAATTAGAATTTAAAGGGAATGATCATACACAGCAATTTATCTAAGATGAAAAATAAAATTCTCCCAACTTGTTTACAAGGAAACTATGCAGGGGCAGTTTAGGAGAATTAAGCAATGCATCATGTGGCGTATTTGGACCTGAGACGTGCACAAGTACTCCCCCATACAGCTGATAATGTGTGACTAACTCACGACACAGTGTACGAAGGTACAGTTGGTAAGATCTCTGACTACCAGCCAGTACTGCGTTCAACTATCACCTGGTCGACGGTTGAATTTTAGGCGACCTTCTTTCACCATGTGCCGTCAATGTCCATGGACAGGGACGTTAAGGGATGAACCATTATTTTTCTGGAGGGGGGATGAGAAATTTACAGGCACAAACATTTTTTTTTTCAGCTACAAGCACACAAACAATTTTTTTTTCAGGCAACGGTTTGCAAACAATTTTTTTCTATGAAATGCAATGCTTTATTATGAGGAGTTTTACAATGTTACTACATTACTCATTAGTGTTACCACTTACTGAATAGTATCGGTGGTCCTGTTTTTATGTTACCCTATTTCTCTGCAGTTGTGCCAGAGTTTTTCTGTTGCCTTCGCATTTCCGCTTTTAACTTGAGTTCTACTTGTCTCCTTGCTTCTTTGATAACTTCGTCCCTTAGGCCTAAATCCTCTCCGGTAAACTGTTCTATTAAAGATCCCTGCCCACCCAGTACTTTATCCATAGTGTTATTACTATCGACTGGTGTAACTTTGACACTTCCGTCCTCACAGGCAATGCTCTCTCGTGAGAGTTCAGGTTTTCCACAGCATTCCAGTAGTTTGTTGAGCTGAGCTCTAGGACCCGAAATCGTTTGTTTTTCTTGCATCGCTCAACACGTTCGCTTTTTTAAATGAGAATTTCTCACAGAATTTCTCATTGTCACTGTAGTCCAATACAGGTGCATTCACTCGTTTCACACAAATATCACTCCATCCATCAGGATTGAGGACTTTGGAATTCTGAACGTATGTATGAAAATAACATTTTTGTCTATTGCTTTCACAAGCATTTCGAATTCCTTCTACGCCGCCATCATATACACGATAGTGGTCCTCAAAAAACTTTTGCTGATATTTAAAGAATGCACTTCCAGGACACGCATTGAGTGCTTTGGCAGATTGAGTCTGCGCTCTGTTACATTTGAACGTATATTCGTGATCAAAGAAAAAGCTGTTACAAAAGCAAGAGTTGGGCACTCTCGCATGAATTACATGTATGTTCCCATACAGGGCTTTCCATTATATAGGCATGCAACTGATTTGCTACACCCTTCTGCCTCTTGTTTCTCTTTCCTGTCCGTCAGGTCTTTTATTTCATTCTTGCTTATTGCCATCAATTCGCCTGGCGAAACCAATGAAGTTAAAGGAACTGAAGGAATTGGGATAGTGTGTCCAGCTCCGACATGTTCATTTAATGATCTCATCATTTCTCTGCAATGTGCACTCTAGAATAACCAGGAGCATAATGAAGTCATCCCTGCAGATCTAGGTTGTGAACCTGAAATGCTTCTGCAAGTCGACTTTGTGTTGGCTTCTCTTTAGTTCTTACTCCAGAACCAGCATCAGAAGTTTGTATTTCAATAGCGCGGTGCTTTAGCAGGTTTAAGGAATCTAAGGATAGCCTTGTTCGTCTTGTGTTTGTTTTCAGTCGTGTATAACGTGACAATAGTGTTTGCTTGGATTCATCATCTCCCTTGCATGTTTTCAAATCTGTTTCTATTTCCTCTAGCTGACAAGGTAAGTCATTACTTTACAAAAGGTAGTACAAGATGAAACAGTTACCATATTAATTTTCACTTTAATAATATTAGAGGAAACATATTGTTGTTTAACAACGTGGAAAAAAATAAAAGTTTAGAAAAAATATCACTGCTCAATAAACCATGCACCAAAGGAGAAAGCTGACCAACATAGTGCCATACTTTCATATATGTCTAAACCTAACAAATGTCTTCATAGACATCAAAGACAAAATACTTGCAAACATAACTAATAAGAGTTGTTGCAAACAATTTATTTTTTGTTTTGAAGTTGTGCAAACAATTTATTTTGGCGTTTCAAGCTCTGCAAAAATTTTTTTTTTCAAATTTCTCATCCCCCCCCCTCCATAAAAATAATGGTTCGTCCCTAAGCTGTTTACTTGGTCTCCAGAAATGCTACATGTTCGTCAGAGACCTAAGAGAACCTACACATTTCTCAAAAAGAGTAGCGTAGTTTTGGTCTTGTGGTGAGGGCCACATAGTAGAGTACCCGCTAAGAATGTACGATCATGTACATGTGTTACCCCCGATAAATAAAGTATCTTTACTTTGCTGAACTCTTACTGCACCAATGGTTAAATTTCCAACAGAAAAATCGTCAAAAACTGCCCCAGGAAAGAGCAGACAGATCAACAACTTCCTAATTTCTATCAATTAGTGCAGAAACGCTCCAATAAATTTGAACGCAAATGGTCATGTTGGTCTTTGAAAACACTTTGAGCAGTTTTAGCTGTGCGACCAAAATTAGTATGCCTTAAAGCCGTTGAAAACTAATCACATAAGTCAGCGCAAGAAATGAAAAAAAGTGTTACATACACTTTGAGTCGAGCTGTTATATAAAACGTTGACAGTGTTCGATACTGAATACCGTGGTCGCAAAGAACTGTGGATTAATTGCCAAAAATATTTGCATAAGACACAAGTTGCATCATCGGAAAACCCGCAAAAGCATAATTAAATTGTCACTCGGTTTGGCGAGACTTACCTTTCGCGATTTTCTGCTATACAAGATCGCGAATTGAAATACCACGAAAATGAAAAAGTTACCGTGAATTTCCCAGAACTTTGTTGTGATGGCGCTTCAAAAAGTCGATAAAGCTTACTTTGTAAAGAGAAAAGACATATAGGAAATGCTAACGTTGTGTCTTAATATAAATACCGGGGGGAGGGTTACCCGCCCATATTTTGGGTGGAGGTGTGTCGCCCAAGCCTTAAAACCCTAACCCCAGTTCCAGACCCGAAAATCCAGTTTTCTGTACCCTCTTTCAGACCAGACATGTATATTATTACGCACCTCATGGCCTGTTTAATGTAATCAATTCAAAACATATAAACAGGCCGCTATTTTTCTTATCGTAAAGCGTGGCGTTTGCGAAGTATGTACCCGCGGAAAAAAATTCCGAAGAATATTATAATAATGAATAACTTGGTGTTCAGTTCACAGTCGATTTTCCATGAAAACCTTACGCCTTTGTAGATTAATCGGGCAAAATGAATACCCATTCAAATCAAACCGGCCTGAAAAGCACACACTAAAGGGCGGCGCAAACCCGTACAGTCATTTGAGGGAAGTTACATGTACAAATGCCAAACTTATTAGCCAGATTAAAGTTATATTGTCTTATGCTTCTCTTAAACAAATCTCCCGTAGTACCAACTTTGATAAGGTGTTTAACGCGGATCAGCATCTGGAAAATTTCGCAAAATTTAGTTCCTTCCGTAAAATTTAAGTCCTGCGAAATAGTCTCCAAGTTTTCTCGGATTGATATGACTGCAAACATTAGTGGTAAGAAGATAAAGTTTAAATTAATGCCAATAAAGCTGTTGTTTAGCCCAAGGCTTACGGTTTTCCTACCGGTAGCTTAAGTGTTTATTATTAATTCTGTTCCTTCCCTATTACACAATGGAAATTCTTAGTCGCGCCTGACAGGGCCCGAGTCAAGGGTTCAGCTCCGCTTCTTATTTTGTAGCGTAGACTATAGTGCATTGGTTAGTGTATCGGACTTAGACTCAAAAGACCCGGGTTTGCTTGCCGGTGGATGCGACTTGATTTGTTTTCTTTTTTAAATTCTTGTTTCTATTTACTACTCAGTGCTGTGCAATTGATTTAAGCAACCAAAAAAATGGGAAGAAAAATTTGAAATATTCGTGTTCTTTTGGGCGCAGAGCAGATCGAAAGGCATTATCTTTGGATTGGTTGTAGAAACACAAGAGGTGGGCTGACAATGGTATTCTTTCTTAAATTCAAATAAAGTCGCTTTTATTTCTTTTTGGTGTACAAAAGAGAAGGAATGATTTTGTGATAAAATCTTTGTATTCTGTGAAGGTTGGACTAAACAATTTTGGAGGAATTGTTCCGATGACTTCCTAAATCAGCTGTTTTCTGTTTTCCTTGCAGCAATGCCGACAAAGAAGACGGTAGTCGGGTAGATAGCATCGATGGCGAATTCTCGTATGCGGTAAGATTGAAAGAAATGAAAACTCTTTTAACTCAAGAACAAGAACCGAACACGCAAGATGCTTATGGAACATTTGGAAATGGTATCCGAGCCGAGCAAGCTGTTCCAGCAGCCATTTTTGCTTTTCTACACAAGGGTAGGGTTTCGTTTGAAGAGTCCATCAATTTTGCCATCTCCCTCGGAGGTGACACGGACACCATCGCCAGTATGGCCGGGGCCATCAGCGGTGCTTACTGGGGACTGGACGCCATCCCAAGATTTTGGCGGGAAAAAGCCGAAGCTGTGGACGAAGCGATTGATTTTGCGGAGAAAATCTACGAACTACGTGGGTAAGACTGAAAACGTTGTGAGAACTAAGAGTGTACTGATTAATCAATAGAGTTGATTGTTAATTGGCTAACTGATTAGAACTTCCATACGAATTGGAGCTTCAAGTCAACTTCTGTTAATTAGGGGTTGTGAACGGTTCCGCGACGTAGAGGAGAGAGGTATACGTACGTATCTGTACGTCAGCTTTAGTGAAAAATGGTTTCCCACAAGGGAGTAAGAAACAATACAGTACAGTACAGCGCAGTCTTTCTGGAGCATGCCAAAGCGTGTGTTAACATAGTTAACGAGCCTGCTAAACTCAAGTTTGGACTGTGTGCCCTCTTTGCCTGTTCGGTCATAAATTTATCCTCAATAGGTTGCCGATTTTTTGCCAGGGTTCTCTGTAGAATTTTCTTCGGACGGCAAAGCAAATAAGACCTTTTTCGTGAGTCTTGCATTTTCTTCTCTACACATCTTAAAGTGTATATATCACTTGTGGGGTTTTTTCATATTTAGAATCTACTTAACGTTCTGATATACGTAGCAAAAAAGTTTTTTGATTTGGATTTTTCTTCGTGTCGCAATTAGCGCTTAAACAGGCGAAATTTTACTTCCGGATTCAAAATGACCACACAAAAGCAAGAATGGGTCCAAGTTGGATAATGTGACGTAGATACCAGAATTCATACTTTGAGTCTTCATTTGCTGGAGAAATGTCTTGTTTTGTGTTTCCTGACTTTTCGTATTATAAACAACTGATGTAAAGAATGTCAGATCTTCCTCCAGTGATTGAAGACTCGAAGTATGACTTCTGTAATGACGTCAAAGCCCAACTTGGACCCATTCTTCCTTTTGCGCGGTCATTTTGTAACCGGAAGTAAAGTTTCGCCTTTTTGAACGCTAAATGCGCCACGAAGAAAATCCAAATAAAAAAAAATTTTTGCTATGTTTATCAGAACGTTAAGTAGATTCTAAATATGAAAAAACCCCACAAGCGATATATACGCTTTAAAATATACTACAGGCTGATAGATAAGTGAAAATTTTGCTACAGTATCAGGAAAAACAAAATAAAGCTGTAAGCCTACCGCGGAACTTGGACATCGTGTCTTAGTCTAGTTTCGGTGTGAAGCTTAGTGGATATCGAAACGTCAATACAAATATTTTTATTTTAACATATTTAAACTGACAAATAAGCTGGGAGAAAATGAAATTGCGGACAGCTTTGCAAATTGGAAAGTTGTATTTGCAACCTTCCCAAATGTTTGTTCCTCGCCTAATCGCTTAAAGCTCTATTGTGCATGCGCACTGCTATTAAACTTGGACCCTGAACCTAGTACACTTCAGCCGATTTGTGTAGAATCTAATAAGAACATTTCAGCCAGTTTTCGGCTCTAAAACATGGGGAATACATCAGCAATTAACAGTTAATCCAAAATAATCTGTAGGGAGTCTGTTTATACCTACGCGTTTACTGACATGGTTTATGGAGCCAGTTAATCCTTAAGAAACCAAGGCATCTGATAGACCTGTTGTCTTTTACCGTAACTCAGTAAGGTTTTCGCTATAATGCTATAATACAAACGAAGAATAGTAGTTTAGCGACCCTAAATTTGGCATGCGTACAAGAGAAGGGAAAGTGAGAAAAGGGAAGGTCTCCTTCCAGTTAACGCCCCTCATCCCCCTCTTCCTCCTTTTCTTTCCCCTCTGCCTGTCAGAGTTTACTCCTAATCTCTGTTTAAAGTGAAAGTTTGATCTTAACTCTAACCCCATTTTACTTTGAGAGATCTCGAAGACAGCAGCTAGGATTACATGTATAAAGCAGCAGTGATGACCCGCTCGGTAGATTATAATGGGGAACCCTTGAGGATAGGAGTAACCATATTTGTAACGATGTGAACAAATGCATAAATGAAAAATATCCTCAGTTGTTTATCTAAATATGTTATTTTTGATAGGGAAATTGTTAAACGAACGACGGGACAGAGTAACTTTTCAATGTTTCACCCCAGGGTCTCAGAAAAGATATCGCGAAACGCTGCTTTTAATACAATAGATGTATAATGTCTAGTTTCATAACGATGTTAAAGAAACCAACTTAAACATTACCTTTCAGCTTTTTTGGTGTGACTTTTATTAATTCCATGTATTTTCCATTAGCTTCTTTTAGCTGTTCATAGATATTTACTGTAATGTGCAGGGTATACCCAATATAACAGTGTTTCTTCTAATTATAATAATAATAATAATAATAATAATAATAATAATAATAATTATTATTATTATTATAGTAATAATAATAACAG
This sequence comes from Umimayanthus parasiticus, assembly GCA_027575125.1. NCBI lineage: Eukaryota > Metazoa > Cnidaria > Anthozoa > Zoantharia > Parazoanthidae > Umimayanthus > Umimayanthus parasiticus. The sequence goes on along the minus strand of JAOBRH010993509.1, from coordinate 3,387 downwards.
TAATAATAGTAACGATAACAATAACAATAACACTAATAATAATAGTAATAGTAATAATAATAATAATTAATAATGATAATGATAATCCCTTTTAAGAGTAGGGCTGTGTCAACCCCCTCCTTAATATGGCTAATCAGTTATTGATTGACTTGGAACTTTTCGTGCACAAAGCAAACTTGATCGTAGTTATAAACGATAATTTGTTGAACTGTAATTGCTAATAAATTTACATAATTACTTAATTTATGTGTGGCCTTGGGTCTGTGGCCTTTGGTACAAAAGTAAGAAAAACTAAACAGCACTCATGAAGACGTAGTAAATTTAAACTACACAAAACAATTACTAATATTTAGGTATTATACCAAAGTATGACTTTTGATTTGAGATTGTAATTAATATCAATTTTTCATAGGCTATCGCGGATTTACAGAGAATTTGTATTTTTTTTCCGTCATTTTTTTTATTTAAGAAATGTTCCATGCGTGGCGTGCGTCCGTCGAGTTATGGATGCACGCGGGAAGTTGGGAGAGCACGAGAGAAGCGTTTGAGTGGCACGAGGCGAAGCCAACTTCCCAAGTGCATCCATAACTCGATAGAGTGTACAAATGTTACAAGTGTAAAAGACATTACATAGTGCAAACATATTACAAAGTAAAACAAAAGAAAAAAATAGTATTGCGATATTGTGCATATGAGATAAAGAGTATGCACCAATTCTACAAACTCTATAAGAACAAAAAGGAAAGGAGAGTTTGTATGGTAAGCCTTGATTTGAGCTATAAATTAGTCGACCTAAAGTTTGAAAGTAAAGAACCCAACTAAATCTACTTATGACTCAGGTCTTTTGTAGAAGCGTTGATCTCTACTGTGACAAAAGGACAAAATAAGAAAATCAGAGTTGGGAGTGTTTGTTTATTTCTGCTGCCACCCTTTTCCTCTCAGGATGGGGGGGTTGGGGGGTTGTTTTAATGTCCCCCATCCCCCAACTTTTTCCACGTTAAAATATTTATAGATACACGGGTACCCGTACAAAGATGGGTAAATTAACCAAATGGTAATCTAAGCCAAAATGCAACAGCGGCAGGAGGGAAATCCGAAGGGGGGGAGGGGGAGGAGGGGGTTGCAACAACCCCCAGAGGGTTAAATTTTTTTGTAATACTTTATTTAAACACGGTAAAAATCTCTCATAAAACATAGTTATGGTTTTCAGAGAACCGAGAAGCCGTGTCCGTTCTGCCGCGGTCAGTTGCTCACTGAGCATATTGACGGAGGCAGAGCGGAAACAGATATGGAAATAATAAAAAGACAATCATTCATATCATTTAAATTTACACATTAGCACTGTTTACACTGACTCTAAAGTAGCGCAAGTTTCGCGATCTCCTAATATGACCAGGAATTGAACTCCATAGTGCTGCTCCACTATAACTAAAGCATTTTCCCGTATTCTGTATTGGGTAATATCAAATTGACGTTGGAGTTTCTCAAAGTGTGCTTTTCTCTTTGGAAAAAATAAGAGAACGTTTCTTTCAGATAATTAGGAGCAAGACCATTTAGCGCCTTGCACATCGTAATGGCGTAGCTACAGATCAGATGCGCTTCAGAGAGTCTTCCAGTTTAGCTGGTTTAACAGCTTGACAAATCTAACATTGTAGTCGCTGCGGGTAATTGTGCGCGCTGCTCAGTTTTGAAGCTTTTGTAATTTTGTCGATTAACTTTAAGTTTAAAATTAAGTTTTAGAACTACCTCCCAACTCCCGTACTGGACTTTAAATGCGAAACCAGTGTCGATTTCGGATCTAAATATCTGTCACACATACAAACAATAAAGAGCAGTAAAACGTAACTGCATCAACTTAAAATAACGAGCACGCTGACAATTTAAATTAAAGCTTCAAGATTGCGCTTTGGTTGAAATGATGCATCGCTTCTTATTGCTTCCTCTTTCATGGCACACGCCGAGTGAGACGGTTGAAAATCATTGTCTGCTGAATTCCTTTATACAGCTATCTAAAGCAAAGGTTGCTTCATCGTTCGTCCACACCCAGACCTAAACTAACCTGTTCCAAGTACAGGGAAATTCATGTGCTTGTACGAAAACGGTTTTCTCCACAAATATTTTGACAATTGTTTTGCATTGATTGAACAAGTTCATAGCTATAATACTAGCAATGCTAAATTTCTTAAATCTCCCGTTATATGTAGGACAAAATCAGATAGTTTTCCCTAAAATATCAAGGTTCTAATTAATTATTATTTTAAACTCTTAGCTTCCATGTTTGCAATTGTTCGAGTGTCTCCACTTGCGTCTCAAAGGTTGAAACCTACCTACACTGCCGCACTTAAGTTGAGCTTCAATTTATTTATTTCATTTCCGAATTTTGAGTGTTGGTAGCATATTTTCTACATTTTTCGCACTATGCCACTGTATCACAGTTGTAGTTTGATATATCCGTATCGATGTGGGGATCTACCTATCAGTCAAACTTGAAACGTATTTTCTTACTGCAGAAGAAACTAATCAGAATAATAAGTAAAGATTCCTTTGACGCCCACACCGGTACACTTTTTAAAGATTTACAGATACTGAAATTCCATGATATTTACCAATACCACACAGGAAAACTTATGTTTCTTTTCACCAAAAACTTGCTACCTAATTATTTCAAGTCTATGTTTATCTTAACAAGCCAAGTTCATTCCTACAATACTAGGACATCAATCATCGATTCGCTTTCAAGGACCAAAGTTTTTTAATTCGCTGAAGTAGTGACATCAAAGATTGTGAAGCATTTCGTTATTTAGTTAGAAGATCAAGGAATTTCTCTTGTCTTTGTAAATCTTGCCACCTTGGTATTTGTTTGTTTTTGCGCGGTTTCGTCATTTCGTTTTGTCCTTTCTTCTCTTTTTATAAAATACATGATAAGCCGTTCCTGTTAGCCATATTTGATTAATCAGTTTTATTTTGAGGGAGCTCATTCGCTATAAGCCTTCTGGTTTTTCGTTGAGCTTCTTTGCCATTATTTACTTAGTTAACCTTATTTGTTGTAAAACATTGTGTAAAACCTAATGGCAAACAAAATGAATGAAAAAAAAAAAGGTCAGGAGGGAGCCAAAAAAAAATAGGTAAGCCCTGTTGGTTCCTTTTGAGTTTCCCCGCCACGTAAATTGATATGTATATGTGTGTAAATTGAGGCCCATGCAAACAGACACAACAAGTCCCAACAACTCTCGACATTGTTGGATGTTGTTGGCCAACAATGTTGCGTCCGTTTGCATGGGCCTAAAAGTTTGACTGGTTTCAAACTATGCGCAACAAGTGCCAACAAGTGCCAACATTGTTGTGGTTCCATGCAAACGGACGCAACAAGTCACAACATTGTTGGGC
>JAOBRH010992399.1:0-13484 GCA_027575125.1 Umimayanthus parasiticus | reverse complement strand
TGGCCTTTCGTGAAGTGATCGCGTTAACAGCAATAAAAAAAACAGTGGGTAATCTCGAGCTAAAACTCTGATCCGCTTGCTTTTTCGAAAGAGGATTTATTTAGTTAGCGGAAATTCTACATTTAGTCTCGAATTAGCAGTTGTGAGCTGGTCACTCTCTGTTGGTGCTAGCTATCAGTGACCACAACTTCGGTGGCGCCAATTGAACTATAAACAAACAAATGTTACATTTTATTGTGACCATGACAGTCTTGTTTACGCACAAGCGTTTGATAAATCACTCTTCATACTATGCTGTCTTGAAGCGATTACAATTAAACTTGCAATTAAAAGTGAAATTTGTTTTTAACTGATCCATTCTGCTGCCATTCGTAAAATCGTTTCATGGCGATTTGGTGTTTAATCGTCATGTAAAATTAAAAGACCTTGCTGATGATGACCAATGCCCAAATCTTTGAATGTAGCGTTTCACGCACATTGTAAAATATTTATCCAACCTCGTAAGATAACTTGACAGTTGTTTCAAGTTTGTTGACTTTAAAACCACAGAAAGTATCCGGAACGAGCGCGCAAACTTACAGATTCGATTTTGATTCGAAGTGAAGTCTCTGTGAAAGTTCTTCGGGTTTTGTACAAAGAATATTTCCATTATTATGGCTAGAAGATTTGAGAACTGGATTAAATGCCTCATTACACACAGGAAACAGGGTTAATAGCCGTGGTAGGGGGTCTGGGGACGAGTTCTAGCTAATGAGGTCATCACAAGATTGACAGATGACAAGCAATTATCACGGAAATTACCTGGGTTGAAAACAATGGGTCGCAGCCACCCGAAACGATGGGCAGATAAGGATGACAATGGTGAATGCTTTTCAAATCCTTAACTTCAGCTAAGAAAACAAAGACCTTTATTCTCTTTGTTGCAGCCACAAATGTTTTGAATACCTACTTTGTTTAGTCATTGAATAGAAAAATTTCTCTTGTAAATATTTTCCATTCCAATTTAAGTCAATATCGCGGTCATTTCGGGTCATTTTTTCAACATTTCCCGCAACCAAAACCACCAGGATTGTCAAATATCATCGATAGGCGCTATATTATCTTCCAAACATCCTTTAATCCGGTTAGCTTGTGGTGATAAGTGGGGCGGAGTTGAGTGCTACAGTTTGCGAAAGCCTGTTTATTCCATTACAGCAATTCCTGCTAATTAGAATACTGTGTTCACCAATGAAGCAAATTTTGTTCGCGATCTGGTCTTTGTTCTAATTCAAATTCTAGTGTTGTGTTGTCACCACCCCCTAAGAATTGGACAATAATAGAGGAAGGCATGTGAAAAGTGACACGTCTATTGACAGAACATAAACATTACACGCTTCTCATAAAACCCGCGGGCTTGAAAATTCTGCTTCATTGCTCTCATATTGGTCCATTTCTCATAGTCCTTGTCAGGTTTTCTGTGAGACAGCTACTGATGGCTTTTGTGGCACAAAATTGGCGAAAGACGGTGCTTACGTGCCACGTGCTTCGCGGGAACCATACGCTAGTATAATTGACCGTATCATTGGCATAAGAAAGACCGAAGATGGTATTCGCTTGCAACATGCCAGAATTTTTTCTTCTCAAATAAAGAATAGGAACACAAGGCTGTGTATTGTGAAAAGTAACACATCAACTCTAAGTTTCCGTGCTTGCTGGCCTGGATCGCCTGCGAGATCTAAACTAGCTGCTCTGCGTAATTGTCAAACTAACGCGATAGCTATGCGGTGTTTCCCACCTGTCTTAATCAATGATTCCAATCTAGAAATTAAAGACTTTGACACCATGAAAGACGAAGATCCAATCGAATTTGCTTGTTTCACAACAGGCGCCAATTTGTGAAATTACTCGGCCGCCCTGCGGCCAATAAACTCACACATAATGACAAGCCGTGTCACGTGATCAGCGAGGCCGTCCAACGGCCAATGATAAATTGTCCCCAAGAGAGATCGGAATTTTGAACTATTCATTTCGTCAGCTGGTGTACACGCTTACTTCGTAATCCTTTCCAGAAGATAACTAAGCAAAGTGCAATTGCCTGGCCGCCCCAGCATGGGAGAGCACACGGCCGCAAGTACGATTAGCAATCCAACCTTCTACTTTCGCTCGAAATAAATGCAGATCGCAGCCATTTGGTTCTTGAGAAAGCCCAGTCATTAGACTAAATCTTCACCATTTCCTGTCACGCTTTGATGCCATCGTAATGTTGTTTAGGCTCTCAACCGAACTCTTGTTCTTGTTGCAGAGAAGCGCCGGGTTTCCATGTGTGTTGGCTGCGGCTCTCAGATCCACGATCAGTTCATACTCCGTGTGGCACCGGACTTGGAGTGGCACGCCAACTGCCTAAAGTGTGCCGACTGCCATGCATATCTCGATGAGACGTGTACTTGCTTCGTCCGCGATGGAAAGACATACTGTAAGAGAGACTATATAAGGTTTGTTTCTCATTTACCCCTTACCACCAAATTACAGTTTAATAAAACAACCTCTTAAGAGATCGGTGCAAGTTACGCTCTTAGGAGTTCTTTGACGGAGACATGTGTTGTTGATATGGTTTGTGTTGGCTATCGCCTGTGCGAATGTTTTATTATTCGTCTCAATTATGAACAGACACCGAGTTGACGGCAAGGTAGCTTATTGTTTCGACAGCTTATCTGACCCCGAAGTATACCCAACTGATTTGCCTCAAATCGATCGATCGCTTCGAGCTTTCTGTCACCTCACTCGACTCGAGTTTTAATCTCGATTTGGTCGCAGCCCTGCTGGCATTGAGGAAAGCAGCTAATTAGAAAGAAATTCACACCAGCTCCTGAAACTCTGTTTCGGGAAAATGTATTTCACACTTAAGTTTTCCGACTCCGCCTTCCTCTTATTGTGGCTTGGCTGGGCGGGAAAGTTTGCGCTTGTTCGCAAGCAGGAGGCAAGCCTTTGATTCACTTTTGCGGTTTGGTTGATTTCTTGTTATTATCTTCCTTAACCAACCGTCGCGGCAAGTGAAAATCTGCAAACGCCCAGAGTAAAGAGAACGTTTAATTCAATGGCTTGTATATATCCTGAGTAACCCAGGAGATACAGGGGTACGGGTATATTTGCCCAAGTTGTTATGAAAAGCGGGTATTTACCTTTACAGTTTTCACTGAACTTGCAGGTTGTTTGGTACGAAATGCGCCAAATGTCTACAATCCTTCAACAAGAATGATTTCGTGATGCGTGCACGCAGTCAAATCTATCATATCGACTGCTTTCGCTGTGTTGCTTGTAGCAGGCAACTTGTGCCTGGAGACGAGTATGCTCTTCGTGATGATGGCTTGTTTTGCAAGGCGGACCACGAGATCGTGGAGAAAGCTACTGCGACTGCACAAGCAGCTCATGTGAAGAACGGACAGGGGACTGCAGGAACACGAGTAGGGGGTGAGTGTTTTCCTTTGGGCACTGCGGTAGGTCTTCTCGCCTTCAAGTTATCGTCCCTAATCAAATTGAAGCCCGATAACGCCATTAGCAAGTTGCATTTACTGTACATATCAAATGTACGCAAACCAGTGTGTGCAGTTTTGCTCGTAAACGGTGTGGTTTAAATGGCTATCAGTGAACTTCTGGAGCATCCTCTTGGTAAGGTTAGGAGACGTGCGTCTGTCTGACATGATGTGTGCAGATTCTCAATCACGGCTCAAAATGTCAACGCGCATTGAACATATGCAGTGTTCTTATTTTATAGAAAGAATTGAATGTTTGTTGGTGGTGTTTGCACTATTCAATTAGCTTCAACAGAGTTGAGTATCCATAACAGATCTCTAGTGCTTAAGCGTTATGAGAGAAGAATACAAAATCTTTTTTGAAACTGACAAAACTTAGTTGCCGATATTGTATTGAAAAGACAACTTTATTTGCCCAGTATTCGGAATCTCGTTTCTGTCTCCAACCACATCCGGTTCAATAAATTTCGTCCTTCACTAAGCTTGCGCTCAATATGATAAGGATATTAAAACATGGAGAAAGAAACATCGAAAGAGTGCCTTCCGATGATGTTTATAGAGCGATATAAGTAGAACTTTTTAATACAGAAGATTGGAGCAGCTAATATAACCGTATAGAGATTTGTTATGGTAAGTGCTTGATGCCAGCTTGGAAATTTCTCAGAAGAGGTTGCTCGATCTCGGCACTTCGCTTTGTCCTAACTGGCACAAATATTATTTTGTAGGTCAAACAAATGGTCACCCCGAAGGCTCTCCACCGAAGCGAAAATCCGAGAAAACGACTCGCGTTCGGACTGTTTTGAACGAAAAGCAACTTCACACGCTTCGAACGTGTTATAATGCAAACCCACGACCTGACGCTATGATGAAGGAACAACTTGTGGAAATGACCGGACTGAGTCCGCGTGTTATTCGTGTATGGTTTCAAAATAAACGCTGCAAAGACAAAAAGAAATCGATGTTAATAGGAAAGCACGATCCAGCATCGAGGCAGTCTTCGCAAAGCGGAGGAAGCCCTGACCAACAGGTGAGATTCGAAAAGAAAAATTATTTATATTTCAACTCGATTCCAATCAAGTTGTGTCTGAGCTGACCTCTGTGTTATGAGGCATCTTCTCTCGACCTTACGATATATTTCATGTCGCTGAAACTACAGCCGTTTAACAATAAACGCCAAAATTTCTAAGCAATATTACCGGCCCAACATAAGTCGTGTATAATTATAAACTTTTCCTATTTTCAATTTCATTGCCGTTGTTAACATAATTGGGGTAGTGAGAGAGAGAGGTGTTATACACGCGTGCTCAACCATCACCTGACCATTAAGATTTTTCTGTCAGCTTTTTCGTTTACTTTAGCGATGTGGGATTCTCCGACAGCAATTGATAAGAATTTTTTTTTTCGTATGCCAACTTCAGTTTGAAGAGAGAATTTTTGATGTCAAGACGTCTTGATTTTTAAATCACTCCAAAAAGTTTGACTGTGAATACAGCTGAGATGCATGGAGATGTTTTCTCAGCAGTTGGAATATGACGCTTTTCCGTATTCCTATGTTTTTCTCTGTGCCAAGCACTTCATTCAAATGTCAACTTCTGAAAATTAGCTTGGTGGACGTTATGTCTGTTATGTAACTTTGGAGTTATAAAGCCAGTATTTTCTCGTTTTGTCCAACAAAACGCTGCTTCGACCTAATGAAAAACAATTATCTGTTTATATGGGCACAGCATGAAGTCTCCCTTGGTATTCTGTGTGTTTAACTAATAATTTTGCAACTTCTCTTAATCTTGGTTACCGGGCGACAACACTGTCTCGTCTTCTGTTATATTTTTGTATTTATGTTTTTCTTCTTTCTTTTTCAGACTGTCACGAGTTTGCAATCTGTATGCTCGAGTTCACCCGGTATAACTGTTCCGCAACAGACTCTTTCGGCAATTACAGGGTCTGTTTCTGGTGGTTATTGCACAGCGCCCGGTGGAATACGACCAGATGTTCCTTTAACTGATGTTCCCGGCTATCAGCCTTGGAAAGCGCTGAACGAATTTGCAATGCATAATGATCTAGAACAACCTCCATTTCAACAGCTGGTAAGCGCAACCTTCTGATATGATGTCTACATATCCACCATTCACTTCTCGTCCTGGTCGACATTACTTTTCCTGCAAATGTGGATCACGTACTATTTATCGTCTGAAACAAGACGTTACGTTTAGAGAAATTTGCGGGAGTCTACATGCCAAATGTCCGGTATCCATTTACTGATTTAGATTTTTCTTGAAATCCAGCTTGCGTACCGCCAAGCTATGCAAAATAATAATTATCAGTTTTGTGGACACTGGAAGCTTTTTCTTTGGTAGAATGAGCTGGAACTTGTGACGAACTCTGATTTGCTTCTTTCAGCACAAAGAAGTTTATTAAGAAGGTCGGCTGATGGTCTCCCTCGCTTTCACTTTAATATCTTAACTGGACTTAAGTTTAGCGTTCTCGGCCTAATTTTACGGTGATTTGTACTTAAATTTGGCTATGGAAAGCCGTTAAACGCAATCCTATTTTCGTTGTCTCAGAAACGTTTTAATGTGTTAGTATTTTTTGAGGACTCGTTAATTCTTCTTCTCCTTCTCAAAATTCATTTTCAAACACTTGGAAACGAGTCGTAGTTTTGACCTTGCTTTAAAATAAGAACTTCAGTTGTTTTCGTTTTTATTTCTTCGTCTTTCTTCAATTTCAATACAAAGGCTTCCTGTTACTTCTCTTTGAGTAAAGATTATTTTTTCATCGACTGATATAGTACGTCTTTACAGTTTCATGGATATAATATGTGGGATTGACTCGGTTGTTACCAACTGTATATTCAAATTTGTCTTAGAGAGTTTGCAATTAAATTTGAAATTTGTTCACATTTGACAGCATTGTATGTTCGAATAATAGCTTCACACCTCCAACAAAATAACTGGCTTAACACTTTCTTCAGCTCCAAAGGCTTTGTTCAGAGAGTTCTGTTGTATTGAACCAAGCAGTATTTTTCACCTAAATTAGCTGTCTGATATCTACATCTGGATTCTGGTATAGAAAAAAAACCCGGATGTTGTTTTTGATCACGGAATCAACTATAGTCAAGGTTTACCGTTTGAAAGCGCACGAGTTTGATGTGCTCAGAGGCAAAGCAAAATGCGGACTCGCCGCTTTAAAAAAAAAGCTATTGTTCCACTTTTTGTGAAAGAAAACTCGCTCCTGAAAGAAAAAAGCCATGACTTGGATCACGAAAACGCTCACTTGACTAAAGTGAAGGAAATTAAGTTTGCATAAATGAATTGGACTTAAAACGCAATCTACAGTTTAGTTCTTTTGAGAACTGCAAGTTGCACTTAATTCAAGAAAATATTGCTTTTGAGCTTCTCACTTTAGGAGATTTGACATTTGTGAAGAAATAATATTGTTACGAGTGACTCAGTGAGGGCTGTAGAGTGTAGTACCTGCTTATAGCTGGTATAGCCTGCTACACAGAACACCTCATATCTGCGACAGCGTCAATGAATTTGAGGCTCTTGTAGTCACGATCTTTTAGATTCTGAGTTTACTGATATTACTAGCAAGAAGAGAGATGATTTGGAATGAAGCAGTCTATTTTATTTAAGGATATTTGAGTTCTGAAGATTTTTTAATTTAGCAAATGCATTCTTCACGGTGGTTACCTGGCTGTGGCAGCATCTCGCCACATGAGGAAAAAATATCCATCCTCAGGATTTGTTATTTGTTTTAGCACTCAGAAGATTTGAGAAATAGTTTCTTCTTCCAGTTATAAAGAACTTCTCTCTATCTGTCTGAAGTTTGACACAATTCCCAAGCCGAAACGGAAAAGTATCTACTTGATCAGTTTACCAACAATTTATTTTATTGATTCACAGCGAGTGCATAGTGTCAGTGATATATGCACGACGCAGATTGCATGTACGACTTGGCTTCAAGATGAAAGCAATATTGTAATATAAGACCGAAGCCTTGAAATTAACTTTCAACCCAGAAACAAGCTCAAAAAATCGAAGCGATATTATAAAATTATGAGTAGCAAGAAAAGGAGGAATTGTTTTGTATTCTAGAGTTTCAAGTTTTGCACACGTCAAGAGTTATCTTGCCTAAAACTTTCTTTCAATTCCAGTTTCCAATGCTTTATAAATAGCTTTGATATTAAGCCTCTTAAATGTCAGGTACTTGTTTAGTGAGAACAATTTTAGTTTTTGTTGCCTTTTCCCGTCTTTTCAGTTGGAAGCTCACCAGCTTTTGAGTTGCTTTTTCGTATTCATCTCTGTACTTTTTCCAATTAATTTAATTGCAATGTGTAGAAAACGAAGTTGTAAAAGAAAGGAGAAGAAGAATTTTTGCAAACGGAAAACGCTTTTTCAAAGCGAGAAATCCAAGCCTTTTGACATTTATTTTTAGATCAAAATTACTTTTGCTTATTTCTCCCGCCCTCTCTAAGTTAGATAGGTAAACAGTGTTGTCCGGAACCTTATCGTGTAGTAACCAGATTTCGCACACAACTATACCGGCAGACTCTCTAGCTGTCTGTTAAAGTCTTGTGTTTTTTTTCATGCTAGGTTCATTTCTCTGAGCAGGGTCCAGGTAGCTTAGGAGTGCCCCACTCTGAAGGAGTAGTATCCACCGGACACTGACGGAACTGAACTCCTTTGGTTTGGTTAAAATGTTCACAGACTGTGGCAACATCTTGGCCGCCTGTAAATTGAAATATCTAAACTGAAAAGGAAAGATTTTCGGTGGCAAAATCATAAAATATTATATTAATTCGCCTCCTGGGCGAAAACGTACGACACTTTAAAGTTATAAACGGGGAAGTCCAGTACACCAAGAATGTACATATATACATGAATATATTATAAATGGAGTTGTATTGTAAGTCTGCAATAATATTGAAGAGATCTTTTTATTAAAAACTGTACTAATAATTCCCACGAGTTTATTGGTTTTTTCTTCAGCGCCAGAGAAAAGCAGATTCACATCATTTAAGAATAATACTAGTTGATAAACTATAGTTGATAAACTATAGTTGGTACAAACTCATTGCTTCACCCCAGGGCAAGGCACGCGAGTACACCGGCAGTACATCAATGTTTTTGTTCTTTGAAACCTTAATATTTTTACCTCATCAGAAGGGAAATGTTAAGGCGGAATTTTTTGAATACTGGTCTGAATTAGGTCAAGACTTTTTTTTTGAGTTCTGGTTTAACCTTTATTCTTCATTTGTGTTATTGGTGTTTTCTAAACAAATAATGCCTGTTTCCGTGTAGTACTGGACGTCTCATTCACCTCGAGAAGCTTTTGAAAGGGAGATCATCATAGAATAGCCTCTTAATGTTGACGGAAATTAAACTATAAGCTCTAAGGAAAACTCGAAACTCGAAAGTGTTTTTATTTCAGAGTACATCCAAAGTCAAAGCTGCAATTCAACATGCAGGCCGTAATTTATCAGATGTTCGACGTGGTTACCGAGACGGCACCATAGACTCGGCGGTGCCATGTACACAAAGGTTTGTCACCTGTACTCAACTTTGTTTCCTCAATTGACAGCCAGTGCTCCGCCCTTATTTTTCGTAGATTTTAACTGGCACCAGTGATACTAAACCAGGAAAGTATTTACACAAACATAAGTTGACACTTGGAGCGTGCAAAGAGCAGTAATGCCACGAGGGGCGAATTTCTTGCCTCCGTGGGTTTTGTGTATTTTATTCTTTGAGGGTTTCGCCATCTATCTGATCTTATCTTTTGATTGCAAAATATGAATGCGAGAGGCGTGGACTGGCGTCTTGATCACCGATTCTTATCGCCAAACTCGCGGAATAAGTTTTATGTCGTTGTCATCCTTCTTTCCTCAGACCTAAGCACGTTATAGCAGGTGTTTTCTAGCGATTAGGTTCAGTGTTCCCAAAATAATATTTTCTTTCCCCTATTATTACTTCTTCCCTCTGGCTGTGTGAAATTGTTTAGAAACTGCCATTTTATCATACATGCTTGTGGCTTGTTTTGATATGTGTCTCCTTGTGTTGACATAGAGTTTCCCGTTTCTTTTTGTCACGCTATTTAAGTCTGGCCACCCATCATTGTTTATTTGTAACTTTGTATGCCTTCCTGCCTCTCTCTGAAACTGTTTCGGATTCCACACCTTTGAATAGTTCCTCGCTGTGCTGGAACGTCTCAAGTTTTCAAACAAGCTCCGCACGTGCTCCCAGAAGCACGATGATTCTTTATAGATTCCTATTTGATTGGTAGCGTCTCCAGACGTAGGAGATATCTTCCACACAAAAACCACTGGCGCCTCAAAACTTAAAACACAACAAATAGTTTCCCTGGCAATTTTTCTGCGATTCCTTTTTATCCATTGTCATCCTTTGTCTTCCTTTCACACTTTGAAAAAGAAGTCATTACATTTTGGTGCACGTTGCTAATTTTAATGATCTCCAAACGACAGTATTAAACGGCAAGCCTATTAACGTATTATAATTCGTTGAAGAGAGCTTTGGCGGCAGTTGCAGACGACACCTGTTTTGTCAGCACTCGGCACACAACTTGCTGAGTGAGAAAACAGATAAATGTCCCTGCTTTATTTCTTCAAATTCGTCCGTTCAATTTATGTCATTCTACTGTTTTCCATCTATATGGATAAATCTAAGCACTAGAATCCCCGTTTATTTATTTTTATTATTTTCTTTCAAAAAACCCATTGGCGATAGTCGCAGATACAGTGTAAAGTGAAGTTCAAAAAAATCGGTTTTTAACACATATTTTACTTTTTGAAACTAAACGAAGTTCGAGTTAGTATTCCCCAAACACGTTCTCTCTTAGAAGTGAAATCGTATACACGCTTTCTTTTTATAAGAGCAAATTTTGGCCGAGTCTCGTTCTTAAGTTTTGAACAATTTCAGCCTCAATTGTTGTTTTCTTGAAGAACAGTTTAAAAACTGTTCTTGTTTTCATCATGTCAGTTATCACTGCAAACATGTTGGTGTTCCAAATAGGGTTTTGCCGGCCGTTGGCAGCAAGTTAAGTGTACTAAAACAGTTTTGCGCAAGAAATTCTCGTGACTCTCTTGCAACATCGTGTTGTGTTTTTCAATAAAAACTTGCAGTTGCATTTGCATCTGAAGCTGAGCCTCAAATGTTCTTAGCTTGTTCATAATTTTTGGGCAAATTTGAGCCTCGTACTTATAAAATTGTTCTTATAAAACAGAGCGTGTAGTACTTAATAACGGTTTTGAAAGAAAACACGAGTTCGTAATAACATGTACGAAGCTCTCATAAACAAATATATTGTGCGATGATATATACAAAGTGTGCCTCTAAAATGGAATGCACACATAGGAAATAAAGATATATTATATATATATATATAGGACCGAAGCGACGACAATATGCGATAAAATGTGAATTAGACTAGGAATATTTACAACCCCATTTTCAAAAGGCACGCGTGCGTGATTTCAGACCATATGTTTGGTTTTTTTTATCACAATCATCAGTCGACTGATTATAAACCTTATTTGAAATGAATCAAACTCAACAATTTCCAACGAGCCACGATACGGAGTGACGACAATAAAATCGTTTATTGACTGGAATATTCACGCATGTTTCTTTCGTCAAATTTAAATTCCAACCAGTACAGCCAATATCATTTTGCATACAATCTTATTACACACTCAAAATCAACTTCTCTAAACCAAAACAACCAGTTCTAAGTTTCAGTGGGCGGTTTCGCTCTATCACCGTTTAAAACCGCATAAAGCGCGCTGAAGATTGGCTTGAAAGATCGTAACCGACATTGTACCATTCGCTACAGGAGCGCGCGTGTACACTTCCTGCCTGCCTGCCTGCCACTAAAAAATGTAAATAATCTTTTCAGAGCCTGTTTCATGCAGCACCTTTAATGCATGACACATATAGGCTCATGCGCTTTCAAATGTATAGGACTTGCGCTTTCAATATCGCTAGGTGTTTTTAGAATAGCTTGGAGCTGAAATCGTGCAATTATAGCTTCAACACATCTGTTGCTGATTTGGAGCCAGAGTGGCCCCAGAAACACTTGCACTGTCTTTTTAGGATATTTGCGAAAAAATGTAGAGCAGCGAGGCGGACACAGCATTGCCACAGCTGTTTATTAAACTTAACGATTGACCTTTCCACCCCTCGGTGCTTGCACATTGTCGCTTTAGTGAAAGATGCTGCGCGTGTGAAGATTGGGGCTTGCACTCTGTAATAGACCCAAAAAGAAAAAAAAGGCGACCCGTTAAACTTAAAGTTTGATTGACTTCATTTAGCTAACATTAACACTATTTGGTAAGAAACAATGCTTTACCACGACTTGAAGTAAAAAGTGTATCTTTCGTCCCCGGCTCACCCCCTCTCCCACTGTTTTTTGCGTTCGCAAAACGATCACTGGTTCAGGTTTTTTAGACCACATACAAACCAAAATGCACGTGTTGTTGTGATCACATAAGGGCTATTTCTTCTCGTTCAGTTAGTTTAAATTAGGCTTCTAATTAACCTGCGAGCAAAGATCTCATATCTCTCTGCTCACAGAGTAGCTCCTAACTTTTTATAGGTTCAAAATCCTATTATTTTGTTACTCGTTAAGCGAGTTCGACACTAACGATTCCTAATTCAATCCAATATAACCACTGACTGATTCGAACTGGGACCATGTCAGAAAAAGTCATCTGCTCACACCGTTCGCGCTAAGACGTGTCGGATATAGTTTATGACTCGAAAATGTTCCATTCGTTTACACGGTGTTTGTTCGTCCATCTCCATCACAGTAAATTTTGGACGAGGCAAAGCGCGGGCTTGTTCCTTCTAGAAAACTTTGAAATTATGATACTCGGAAATGGCATTCCCCGCATTTGATTATGGCCTGATGTAAGAAGTAGTTCTTCAGAATGGCACTGGAAATTTAGACGCGAATAATTTGCCTCGTCTGTTAGTATGCCAAATCCTTAAATGGTAAGGCGACACTCGGGCTTCAACTTGCTAAAGTCACTTACTGAAAACTTGCTTTAGCCAGCTTCAACTTGCGCACACCCGGACAGTGTTGTTGCATTTCACTGTCTGCCGCAATAAATAGGTTTTTGCCAAATTAAAAATGTTGCTGTTACTACGATTTTGTGGTCCTGTTTTCTGCCTAAATAACTGTTTTGCAGTAGATAACGGGTGTGCACTCAAATATTAAAGGCCCAGCCATATATAAGCCTTTTCATGATTGCGTGAAGCTGCATCGATTGATTCGAAGGTGTATTATTTCCACAACGGTTACAAAAGAAATTGGAAAAAGGTAAAAAAGAAAATGCGATATAATGGCTGACTGGTCAAAAATTACAATAACTTCAACGTACTTTTTATTGCATTGAAATTGTACAACTTGTTAATTAAACAGTAAAAGTGTAGAGTGTATGGTAGTTTTATTTCAGATTACATGCGCGCAGAATTTGTAACCTTGGTCTATACAACAGTATCTGTAATGCTTGTAATGTCCATATTGTTGGGAACAGCTCATTTGAGACTTGAGTAACATCCCTTAAACAGTAACATCCTTTAATTAAGAAGAAACAAATATATACGATTGCATGGTGGCTGCACGGTAACAGCACCTCATCAGTACCCTATAGGCTTAACAGAAGTCCATTTTCTCCGGTGAAAAAGAAAAGAAGATAGTTTGAAATATGTACAAAGATACCATTGTTACATAAAGTCAATAAATGTAATGAAATAGGTATATATCTGAGGAATGCATTGCAACTAACGGTTGTTTGTGCACTGATAAGAATAGATTCCATTTTTTTGAACTGGCGGATCCCAGCTTTCTTGATGATGGGTTCAATAAGAAGGAGGAGGAGGGACAGAAGAAGAAGAAGAAGAAGAAGAAGAAGAAGAAGAAGAAGAGGAAGAAGAAGAAGAAGAAGAAGAAGAAGAAGGA
>JAOBRH010991289.1:0-13487 GCA_027575125.1 Umimayanthus parasiticus | reverse complement strand
GGGGGGCACGTGCCCCCTCCCCAATATTTTTAAAATTATAAAGAGTTAGTGAGAAAAAGTGTCTTGTGCCCCCCAAATATTGATAATCTTAAAGTTGCTCCGCGGTCCCTGGTTAAGACAACACAACCAATGGCAGACAACCGAATACATGTAAAAAAGACACTATTATTGATGTTTCTGACTATTAACAATACCTTCGATAGTTTTGCATTCATCCATTTCGTGAATGTCTTCTTATGGATTTCTTCTCTTTCACCTAAAATCAAAGTATAAAGGGGAAATTAAGGGACGCTTCCCTTTCATTTTGTTGAGATTAGTGGGACTGGGCTGCCAAAGATTTTAAAAATGAAAGACGCTGATCGGAACAAGCAACTGTACATGTCCTATTAAAGTGCTTAAGAGCATCACTCTCGGACAGCATACGAGATTGTGATCGTCCGTTAAACATTAGAACCCCGGGATTAGAACATAGCTGGGAATTTTTTCGCGCGCTTTTTAAAAGGCGCGAACGTGCATCTAAATCTCGATAGACCTATTAAAATTAAACCAATAAAAACGCTCAGAACAGTTTGGGAGAATTTTGTACTTTATCAGCTTACGTGCATTTTTTATGTTATAGATACTGCATAAAGTCACCGGCACAGTGGCAATGTTCTAAAAGATGGTCCATGATTTAGCTGTGCGTCTATCGCGGTATGGATGAACTTGTGAAGTTGGTAGAGCACTCGATAAAGTAGAGAAGAACTCGGCTTCACTCAAACACTTCTCTCGTGCTCTCCCAACTTCCCGCATGCATCCATAGCTCGATAGACGCACGCCAAGCGTGGACAGTTTCTTAATTAACTACAAAACTTAATCTTAAACTTACACTTTGAAAGTTCCTTTTAAACCAACTTTTTCCCTCATGATTGTCACAAAATGATCTCAAAATATTTGTAGATTTGATCAACCTCAGTTATGGGCCCTATCATTCAAATCTTCAATTCTTCAAAATATTCAAGGCAAAATATCGGCGTGTTATGACGTAGTAGTGTGAGAGGAAGTTCCGTCTTCAAGGGCTGCAAGCTGTTATCTTCCCGCCCCCGGAGAAATTTGACAGCTCAGTGAATTTTCCTATAGTTTTTAATAATAACTTTACTTTCTGCCACTTATATAAGCAAGTTTATCATTAAGGACTTTAAGAATATCTTGAACGAACGATGAAGATTTCACTGATCCAGCTTTTTGGCGGTTATACGCCATTATTTCTTCAATGTTTCTTTAACCATAACTCGACAACTTGCTTCAAATGTGCGTGACACGCCATTAAGTCAGGCGGTTACAATATTATAAACACTGTTTGTGGCGTGATGGGCAACGAACTTGCAAATCTGGCTTTCTTAATTTGTTGTAAACAAATAAAATAAACACAGAAATGACAGACATGTCAGTCATTGAGTAGGCGTAAAGTTAAAACTGGCTGAGCGTTTGATATTCTGAAATATCGTGACGTGACCACACAGCAGGAGAAAAAACACGATAAAACTTCTGTAACAGCTGAGAACAGAACCAAAAGTCTTGAGCAGTCGCTTATTATCAGAGACGAAGACTGGCTAAGTTCTACTGGTGGAATTCAGAAGTAGTTACATGCGTGTACATAAGATTCACATCTAAACCCTTCAGGACCAGCTTTGGACTCTTTTTAACATAAGAAGCGATCATGCGCAAATTTGTTCAACAGTCTTAATTCTTATGTATTTGGAGTTCTCGCCTCATTTACAAATCAAACTTAGTTTTTTTTAAAAATATTAGAATGTTTTTATGTGTGGGTGAATTCATTTAATAATTAATAAAAACCAAATGAAGTGAAATCAAACCATCAGCTAATGGCCAAATTAGTAAAATAGCAACCAATTTCTTATTTTTAACAAATACGTGTAACTTTCGTTAGCCACAGGAGTATAAACAATGGTACATCTCAGTAAAGACTTATCTCGATCGTGTTTATAAAAAAGATCAGTTCAAATGATTTGTGAATAATTTATTACTGCTACAGCAAGCCACCTTGATCTGCAACGAAAGTGTTTATAGATCATATTATTAAGCTGAAGCTATTAACCTTATAGGTTACATTAACGTTATAAACACTATGGTCAGATATTGTGACTTTCTCAGTTGTTTAATAGTTTGTTCAAGTGAATCTACTGAGTTGACCACGAGCGATCGCCTGTCTCGCATTCTATCTTGCTTTAAACAGCCATGCATTACAAAAATGTTAAAAATGTTGCGATTCAACATTGCAGGTTTTTGTTGCTACTAACTTGTACCATGCAGTCAGGGTTTAGCTGGGGTTCAGCGGCGGTCACAGGGCGATATTTCAGTGGCTTTGTGCGACTATCATATGACTATCTCCCTCCAACGCGTATTCTCAGACCTCGTATCTTATCTTTCTTTCAATATGATTTTAGTTGTGGCTGCAGTCCGTGACTGATCAGCTTCCTGTCATATGAAACGTTACCGTAATAATTTCATCGAATACAAAATCTCATACCTGTTCTCGTTTTAATAATCTCCTTAAAATGACTCGATTCGCGGGCCGCTGTTGCTCGGCTGAAAGCTCCAGCCATGTCTGGCGAAACCAAGAACTCGGGAAGGAAAACCAAACCCGTAGGATGGACGAGTCTCTTTGGCGTGTTGTCAGTGATGTGTCAGAGATGACGAGCTGTAGTATGGCTGACCATGCTTGGTTGCCCCGTTGCAACCATAGTTGGTGTATGTAAATGCGCCTTCACTATGCAAACTTGTCAACTGTGACACATGTTTGAATAACAACGAGCCTGTGACAAGAATGTTTTATAAACAGAAAGTAGACAACAATATCGAATGACAGCGATGTCAATAGACCTTGGCGCCAGAACAAAGAGCAAAATCCCAAGACACTTGCATTTTAAAAAGCTAAATTTAAAAACCAGCTTTTAAAGAGTATTGGCATATCAGCTGTTGGGTACCATCAAGTGTATTTTAAGGCCAAAATTGAAAATCATGTCTTCAAGCTTTGCCGTGATAATCTGAATTACTGAAATAAACTTGAGTTTGGGTGAATACTTTTTCGTTGACCACAACGAGGCAACCTGAAACCCGACATAAACAATCTTTCAGTCGGGCATTTTTGTTTTCAGCAATTTGTATAAATCGTTCGAGCATCATCCAGTAAATTAACGGCGGGGCAACAGAGGTCCAAAGCCACTACTCAACAGGTCGTGTTCAAAAGCTGTTAAAACTGATGGGCAATTTAAGATTTATCAAAATATCATTGAGTGGAATCAATGTTAAAACAAGTAAATGAATAACTTATATTTGAATAATAATATACATGTAGGTATGAGTATTCAGCAGCAGATAACAGGGACCACGGAGCAACTTTGACAATGGGGACGGGGGGGATCATTTGTGACTCGATATTGGAGGGGGGGCTGAAGTCATTGAAGACACTTTTTTCTTTATAATTTTGAAAATATTGGGGGCACGTCCGCGGCCTCTGGATAAATAATGTAGTCTTTCTGCCCCAAATTTGTATTAAATTAAGAAAATCTTTCAATCAAAGTTTGCGCTGAAAAGGTTATTTATTGATTGAGCGGGAATGAAAATTCATGAATCCCTGAGTTCTTGGTGTCTCACGGACTCAGTTTGCCATTTGGACCAAATTATTAAAAACTGCATCCTTCTGGCTGGTGGCTGGTGGACTGAGACGGAATTTGTCAGGTGGGTTCAACTTCAAGTGTCAACAGACACAAGTTCATATGGTCATACTGTCTTTTTCAATGGTCATACTGTCTTTTACCATAATTCCATTCTTCTTATTGGAGTTCTCTTTTTTTCCTTGTTGCAGGGTGGGGATATATAATTTATGCAGCCAGTACAGAAATAAGAACCGGTATGATTTGTTTTGATTTGCAAAACGAACGTCAACAAGAGTACGAGATCTTTCTTTGTGGACGAATGGAAGAATAATTGCTAATCGCCTCAAGGAATTGGATAATCGTTTCAAGACAGTATGCGTTTAAAGTTAATATGATAATATCAGTTGTAACCTTGAGTATGAGAAAAGCGAGAGCTCCGAGCACCGAGGGCTAAAACTAAGCCCTCCCCCGTCCCCTCAAGGGAAACAAGGTAAGTTTTACATATGTGGTCGGCTCAGGAAGAGAGCGTGAGGGGAGGCAGATTGAGCTTTTGGACTGTTTATCCACAGGTTAATACATGCCGATGGTTCAAGAATTCTCGATATGGCCGCATCTCCAGATTAAATTAACACAATTAAAACCAACAACATACAGTTTATAAGTGAACGCGTGATTACCCTAACATCCCCCAGGGGAATAGTGTAAATGTAAACTTACAAAGGCCCAATGCAGTAGAAATTTGAATTTGAATGCAAAATATTCCGCCAAACTGAAATTTTATTATTCTGATATATTAAATTGTCGAAACGGATGGAATATTTTGGAAATAAATACCTCGGATTGTTACCGATCTGTGAGAAGTATGGTAAGGGTTCGGCAATTGTACCAAATCCACGAAAGCCGAAAGGCACGCGCAAAGTCACTAAACATGCAAAAATGATCTGTAAACTCCGGCAATGTTTGTGCGCTGGGTAACGCGTGCAGGTAACCGAAGCGAAAATATGTACGCACATGCCATACAAAACAAAAGATGAAAACTTTTATTGAATTTACGCAATATCGCGATATAAATATCAAAAGATTGGCACTGGAACATTTATTTCTTAAATATCCCTTTGTCCTTTTCTTCTTTTCTTCACTTCACACGAACTAGCTAATAATATCCCTTTGGTTATTATAAGAAAATAAGATGATAAATTCGTAAGAATTACAAACCAACAAGCTTCATGGCTGTTAGGGTCATTGTTAGTGCGACGAAGGGCTCTCATCTGAGTTAGTATACCGTCCGAGCAACTTGTAAACCCGGCGTGCTTATTTGCTTAAAAGCAGGTAAGAGCACGCTTGCCAGTGCATACGGAGTGGTCAAAGCCAACATGTTGTATATCCACTAATTAGCCCCCTTACTAATAAGACCCCAGTAAGAGGCGTGAAATGCCCCTCTTCCCCACGACGGCATTTTTCATCAATACGCAGCGTATGTTTTCCTCTAGCGAAATATTAGCACTAGTAAACACTTATAAGACACAAAAATTGTCATTTAATTAATTGTCCCCAACAGTTGCATCACAATGCACTTCATACTGCCGCTACGTGTGTTGCATTTTGATGACTTTCCCTTGATTTTCATGTTCATGTGTGACAGTTTTTTCCTCTTCGGCTTGAGCTCAATCTTCAGAATATTTACCATCTGGCAATTACTTAAAGAGGCTGTATATCATTCCAACACTACAAGACCGTCCTCTACGAAACTCCACTCAACATTTCTAATGAATGTGAAAATTTGTTAAGCCCCCCTTCTAATAAGCCCCTCTCTCTCCCCCTTCTAATAAGCCCATCCACCCTCCCCCTTCTAATAAGCCCCAATCCAAAACGACCGAAAAATAAGCCCCCAGGGGTATCAATGAAGGAAATTAACATGTTAGCTGGTCAATCACAGGCGAAGCCCGACCCCGCCAGCAAAACTGAAGTAGTAAAGAAGGGGTGGGATCAAATTTCTTCCCGCCACAACTACTAGCCTGCGTAGTTTGGTCGGACCAGCCAGACTGGTGGAGAGCGCTGGAAGAACGTCAAGTAAAGCGTCGGCAGCACGTAGTGACAGCATACAACATTTCCTCCGCAAATAATATTCATTTTGTTATTGCCTATCGTGTAAAGGGACTGAAATGCTAGGATGCCTGTTTTTGACCAGCTATCTGCGGCTAATCCAGGCTTGATGAAAAATACCTCGTGTAAGGTTTTAAAAGGTTTATATAGTGTATTAGCATATACAAACTCGATGACGTTGATACTTCAAGAAATCTGATTGGTTTGCTATCTCTAGCTAATAATGGACAATGTCCACCCCCCGGAAGGATGGCCGGCGTACGTAATCTCCCGTTTTGCGGTGGTGACAGAGGAAAAAATCTTCCAAATGCAAGATAATGCAATTCCTAACAATGCGAAGAAAGCTACGAAACTAGGAATGAAGGTTCGGAGGTAAACAATGTTTAACACACAGTTTGCTCACGTACAGGCAATTCTGATCGCCAAACTCCGCTGACGCCTCTCTCCTTGAAGAGCAGCTGTCCTTCCACGGCTCTCTTTCGAAGTTCCATCCAATTAGCTCAACTTCCATTGAACAAAAACGTCTCCATTCAAAAACATTTGATTGTGGGCTACTCTAAAAATGGTTCTAATTTCCAACAGCAAGCACATGGCATGATTTTCGGACGAAACTTCGAAATTTCAATTTCAAGTAAACTGCAACCACCTTCAGGAACTATTTTGAGGCATTTTAAAATAACTTGAACAGCAATTTTATCCGGTCAGCTTTAAGGGACTTTGTTGTGGATTGCCAAATTGTTTTGAATTCCGGCTTCAAAGTTCGTTTTGCAGAGTCGCCTGATCTTTGTGCAAACTGTAAGTTATGCATAATGAGGATGTCAACTCTAAGCGCATGCCCATTACTTTGGATACGTTGAGAGAAATTAATCCTCTCTCTAAGGAGGGGGAGGGGTTGTTGCAACCCCTCCCTTTCAGATTTTCCCTCCTGCCATTTTGGCTTTTTTGCTAAAATTGCTGCCATTCGACCAATTTACCCACCATTCTCGGAAATAGAGGTGAATAGTGGCTTTCAGAATATTCACAGGGGAGTTCCACCTGTTGGGAGACGTACCCAGGGAGTCTCACGTCTTGGGAGATGCCATCGGGGGATGTACGGGGGAATCCTACGTGCTTGGAGGTACCAGGGGAATGTACAGGGGAGTTACACAATCCCTCATGTCAGTTTAAAGATAATTGGGCGATGTACGAGTGAGTTCCACGTTTGAGTTCCTCAAACTGCTGGAAATACTTTGAAACTGTCAATCCTACAATCGCCACGTTATTTTGCATTATTTCTGATCTTTTACTATCCCATCAGGCGGACCATTGTGGCTCCGGCGGGATGCGTGTGCACCCCCTGCCTACGGGCCTGGTTTGTATACATTAAACAGTCTTAATACTAATTTTACGGTTTTTGGCCATGATCAAAGCATCAAAGCTTGTAATATATTGTGTATATAATATCTGAGTGGAGTCCATTTCGGTCTGTAATCATGACGAGTGGTAACAAAATTGGATGAGCGCGAGCGTGAATCTAATTAGTTTTCAGGAGTAATGGTTACATTACAGACAAAATTCAACAACACAAAGTCCTATTACAAATTTATTATAAAATTACAATGAAAGGAAAAAAACAAACAAAGCCGTTGTACCTTGTTTAAAAAACTGTTGCTCTTAAACTAAAATATTCTCTGTTTCACCTTGGCCGCAGTTTCCCAGAGGTAGGTTGTTGCTGTTCATAGTATTTGTTTTCTTGTTGCTGATTGGTCAGAAAGCCCGGAACTCAGGCTGTGATTGGTTTAATTAATTGTGCGATAACAGGTGTCCAATAACAACGCTTTGTTATTGGACACTCTCCGACAAATGATTTTGCTGTCATCAGATGAATGAACCAATCAAATTTGAGGAATTTGTAATTCTTTTATAATAAGTGCTTTTCTGACAAGTCTGCAAAGTACATTGCTGAACTGTATAAAGTAATAACTTTTTGTTCAACTTAATAACTTTATTCAACTTTATTATTATGCAATGTGCAATAAAATTTTGGTCTAACAATTTGTAAAGTGAAAAAAAAAATGATTACAGTTTACAGAGCAATTGACATGCTCCAGTTTTCAAACCACTCTGAGCTGCACTCATGAGACCTCAAAGGTCGAAACAGGACTGTCTGCAGATTGAGTTTATGATTACAGTTTCTGTATATTCAGATTCTATTGATTATAGTCCATATGATTATATGACTAGTGGGTAATTATGGTTGATTATAACAATATCATGTTGAGGATGGTTGTTGCCATTTATATTATGTAGAATTTTGAAATTATGATAAATTATAATTATAATAAATTATGATAAATTATAATTATAATAAATTATAAATTATGATAGCTAAAATTAATCTGTTGATCATTATTTCAAAATCAAAATGTAAATGTAAATACAAAATACAAAATTTTCAGTATTTTTGTAATGTTGTTGTATTTATTAGGTGACACGATTTCCATGAAATATAAGTTATGGCTTTCTTTGTGCTGATGCTGTTGTTTAGTGACTGTTTTGAGTTCTAGTTTGTGACTGACATGACTGAGTGAGTCCTAGTTTTGAAACGAATTATACTGAGGCATACGATTTTTAGCACTATACAAACGGATATTCCGTAAGTTAGTTACAAACTAAATTTGTACTATGTTTAAACTTTGCAAAAAGATTGAACAAGAAGGATTACCCAAAACCGTATGTGTGAGCAAAAGAAATTAGTTGGGAATTTCGGTGTTGTTTTGACTTTTGGTGAATATATACCGTATGTATTTACATTTGGTCTACAGTCTGTGTGATATTTGACCCACCGAGACCCTTCTATCATTAAGGGGAAGTAATACGTCAAATGCTGGTCGTGACTAGGGGAATTGGAGAGGATATTTAAAAGGGAAAAAAGGTTAACAGAACGCAATAAACACTTCCCCTAAGCGAACAAGTGCCACTCCTCGGATAGCATACGAGCTGGCGTTCAACCATTAAATATTCAATACAAAAATCAATTTTAAACCTACCCAAAATCAATAAAAACTAAAAATTCCTTCAAAATTTACAAATCGCCACCCATTGCTTTTTGTCCCCAATTATTTCCAGAAATTCTCAAAATGTTTGCGAATCTTTACCAACTACAGTATTGTGTCGCTATGATATAAATTTGTATTTTTATAATTGCAGCGGAGATATCGGCGACTATAACGTCATTAAGCCTGAAAATTCGATTTTACATGTTGCTCCCCCTTATCTTATCAGCAAGAAATTTCGCGATTTATAATGGAAGGCCCAACTGAAACTATGAATAGTATAATGTAGAAATAAATTCGCAACCACTGTTACAACGTGAGAGTATGGCTATGATAGAGACAGCGCTTGCGAAAAGACAAATAATTAAAATAAGCAGGAATCAGAAGTAATGAACGAGGTTTGCACTATAATTAATATTGCCAAACGGTATAGACTTTCTTTATAAATTTATATTAATTTCAGTCTTCTTTATACGTACTAAAGTAATAATGGCGTAAGCCTTCTAGATATACTAAATATCTTCAAGCGTTCAGAAACTTTGCCTTACAATGGCACCCAGTTCAACCACTTCAGAAACTCCCAGAACGAAATCACTCCGTCACCATTTTGATCCAGCTCTAATAAAGCTTTGTTGAAGTTGATTTTTTTGTATCCGAGAGACTTCATCAGGTTCTTAAACTCGGCTCGGTCTATGGTCTCACTGTTATCAGCATCAAATTTCTTGAACAAAGCAACAGCTTTGCACACCTTTGAATATCGCGAGTTGTTGTCAATGAGGCTAAAGTGGTCGCCACTTCGGAACCAAGAGAGAAACTCGTCAAACGAGATGATTTTGTCTCCATCTTTATCCAGTATCAGTGTGTACATATCGACTTGCGCTTTTGAAAGGCCGAGATCTCCTTGCAGAAAGCCGCCGAGTTCTTTCCTTGATAGAGTGCCGTTTCCATCTTCGTCATACTTCTGAAATAAACTCCGAATAACGAGTGTCGGGGCATCTTTATCAAAGTAACTTGTACCTGCTTGCATAACGAGAAAGAGTTGATTTCTTTAGATCAATTCGCAATGTGCTTATAGACTTCTTCAGTTAGCGGGTTTGTCAAGGCTGTTTAGTAGAACCAAGTGTGTATCTCATCTCTCGGATGAGAAAGTTTATCGCTTTATATGGGATCCTTTTTCTTTGGCACAAAGCACATATTTACGTCATATATAGTGACTCAATTGTGACTCAGCACGCGAAAAGACCAATAACGTTTACTCATTATGCTGACTAATATTTATATAAATCCTTTTTTAAAAAGATTATTGGCTTTCCTTGATATAACGCAATATTGATTCAAGAGTCTTGAAGCATTTGGTGATTTGGTAGTGCAACATATCCAGTAAAAAAACACAGCAACAATTAATTACTTGTCTTCAAGTTAACGAGTGGTTGATTGAAAGGGTGTCGCAGAAGAGAGGATAGAGTACCCAGTGCAGTAACGACTTCAGGAGTTAAGCTCAGCGAACCGTTTATATTCTCTACATGCAGATAAATCTTAACGTTTCTGTTTATAGTGTTTGAGAGAAAGTTGCGTTCCTCGTAGAACGGAAGTGCTGTACCAACTGCGGACTTGTTAAGGGTTTTTATGATGTAAATCCTCAAAGGACGAGGAGAAAGCTTTTACTTTGAACAGTTAAATTGTGAAACAGCCAGTATACATAAAGTAGCTTTTTCCTGTCACAGATGACCAATATTGGTAGTTGGTAGTTGTCTGATAATGACATGCTTCAGATTACGTGTGAAACAGGATTATAACTTGAATATAATATCAGACCTTGTGTAATATAGTTGGCGTGTGTTATCATTTTAGAACATGATTTAAATACTATTTTAGCGTAATTAGTCGTACTACTCCGAGTCAAACTTAACACAGTCGGGTTTTTTTACTGAAAAAATTAGTCTCAAATGAAAGATAAAAGTCTGACTGTTCAGTTTGTCCGAAAAGTTAACTTCAGCTCGAAATAAACTGTCCTTACTTCAGTTTTAATGCATTTACAATACAGTCAAGTTTATTGAAACGACTTTCTCTACGAAGGACGAGTGTCTGTTTGTCGTTAAGTTGACGTCACTGTTAAATGCATGGCTTATACCCTATTGTACTGCAGCAATTTGATTTATGATTTGCTCGTTCTTGGCTGTACACACTGTTACTCCGTGTGCACTGATGATCTGACTTGAACTGTTTGGTTGAGGTTTGATCGCCTTGAAAATTTTCAATGGTTTCATTATTTATCAGTATTTATAGAAACTTCCAAACAACTAGAGGTTATAGTATACTCAAGCAATTTATGTTGGTTTTCTCTCTTTTATTCAGTTTTAAAAAGAATCTGGCCTTTGTTCACTGTACAGTAGTTTTCATAGCATTAAACTACTTTGGGAAGCTTCCACTTGTTCTTTAGAGCCACGGTACTGAAACCTGCAATGCACTGAAATATTTAAAACCACGCTACTGAAAAATGTATCCCCGCCAACTGCAAAACTTAAATTGTTTCAAATAAGAAATAATAATGGAAAATTGTTAGACTCAACTTGATTGTCAAAAATTTAACAACATCGATCTTAGCTCTCCTCAAAAGAGGCATTTATGGAAAACCAAGCGTATACAAATGTATTCTATTAGGGGAACGCCCTTCGTTGTTTCAAACAATTAATTTTTAAAATCTATTTCCTCGGATGTTTCCACAAGAATAGCTGCAACTGACGGATGTAAAACAGAGCGTTTGCTTCTAGATCGTAGTATCAGCTTGATAGTGACTTTTGGTAATCAATGTTATAAATGTCTTGTTCACGAAGTCAGTACAATCGCCCGGTACAACAGAATTCTACGAAGGTTGTTTTTATTATAGTTCCAGAAAGATCTGTTTACTACCACAATTAAAGATCAGTTGTCCTCAATGGGAACCCAGTTCAGCCATTTAAGAAACTCCCAAAAAGAAATAACTCCGTCACCATTTTGATCCAGCTGTGACAAAGTTTTGTTGAAGTCGATTTTCGTGTGTCCGAGAGACTTCATGAGGTTCCTAAACTCGACTCGGTCAATGGTTTCGCTGTTGTCAGCATCAAACTTCTTGAACAAATCAACAGCTTTGCAAATCAGCGAATATCGCGAGTTGTTGTCAATGAGGCGAAAGTGTTCGCCACTTCGGAACCAAGAGAGAAATTCATCAAACGAGATGATTTTGTCTCCATCTTTATCCAGTATAAGGGTGTATAAGTCGACGTCAGATTTTGAAAGGCCGAGATCTCCTTCAAGAAAACGAACAAGTTCCATCTCGGACAGAACGCCATTTCCATCTTCGTCATACTTCTGAAACAAACTGCGAATAACGAGTGTCGGGGCGTCTTTATCAAAGTAACTCTTATCCGCTTGCATCGCGAAAGAATTGTTTTTTGCAGAAGGGTCAAAGCAGATGTTGTACAACACACATATTATGGTAAGACTGTCGAGTATCGTAATGGAGAATAATTCTTGTCGAAATTGTTTCCTCTAATTGGCATGCTCATTATAAATTAAAGTGACTATAAACTGCGGAGAAAAAAGCTTATTAACTGAAAATAGAATTAGTTTTACTTGCTTTTGCAAAGGTATTTGTATGTTTGACAAACGGCTGTCACCATAGCAATCCTTTTGGAGTTTCTTGTTTTCAGCTTGTTAATTAAGAATCATTGTAAGTTTAATTTACAGACGATAAATAGAACTGTCATTTCCCAGTCGTGCCTGACAAAACAAATCCTAATATAGTTTGCAAATGAGTCCTGATATGATACCGCTAGACTCGACAGGTGAATTACCGATAACAGGTGTATATGGAAGATTAATTTATGGAGGATTAATTTATAGCAGATAAACTAGTTTTTCAGGCGTCGGTTATTAAGCCAAATAAAATACATTGTGTAAATATCATGGCACGTTTTCACTGCATCTTTAACAGTTAGGCCGGCTTTATGGTTATCAGTTGTAGGAAGCTAGTACCCAATTCTCAATATGTGCAGAGAGTAAAATGTAATTTTGTTTTCTATTTTTCTATTTTTCTATTTATCTATAGCATATTCATGTAACTACACTTATATTGTAGCTCCGGGTACAAATAAAAGTCTTCTATTAACCCATCGAAAAAACTGTTCCCACGAAGCCGAAGGGCTCAGTGTACTTGAGATGCCAACTAAACTCATGGCGCTATCAATTTTTGTTGAAAATCCCCATCAATTTTTCCTGATTTGCTATTAGATCGAAGTTCAGTTTTGTTCACTGAAATCAATCTATAGATTTTTATTTGAATGTGAGTCTTTCAAAGCCGAAGGGGTTCACAGATACGAGCTTGTTGACCTGAACTCACGGCCAGAAAGATACCAATCATGTATACGGCCACTGGTATTGATCAATGTTGAAAAAGCCAACACATTGCTTCTTATTAATATGGAATGCTTTCATGGTAAAATATTTGGTAAATTTGTTACTCCAGACTGGTACGTTAAAATCGGGCACGTGGGTCCGTCACAGCTTCAAGTAATACTCACATGTAGCTCAAGGTAGCTCAGTACATGTCGGTCAAAGCCGTTCAAGTAATACTCACATGTAGCTCAGTAGACTCAGTACATGTCGGTGCGGCCAAATTGGGGACGGATTTATTTATAATTTGTTCGAGTGG
>JAOBRH010990178.1:0-13489 GCA_027575125.1 Umimayanthus parasiticus | reverse complement strand
GATGTGACGTCTGAGAGTGAAGCATCGTTGACAACTTTCTGTTGAATCATTTGGACTTTTGTCACAAAGTATTTTCCCAAGTTATTAGTAAACGTAACGGCGTCTAAATTTGGCGGCAAACCATCATCCCGAGAGCAATTAAGCAGCCGTTTACAGGCACGAAACAACTTCCTTTGGTCGTGACTATTTTCCCCGATGAAGTGCGTGTAAAACTCACAGTGCGCCTTATACAAGAGATTAGTAACAGTGTTCCGTTTGAATTTTGAATTCAGTAAGGTCCGAGTGCAGTTTAGTCTGCCTCCATTTCTTCTCCGCTTTTCAGCGATCTCTCTTTGCTTGTCTTACCTTGTCATTGTACCACGGCACTCGCGGAAGCGAAATGGTCCGAGTTTGCAAGGGTGCGTGTTTGTCCATAGCTGTTTGCAGAGTCTTATTACAGCAAGAAATGAGATCTTCTAGATTTTCTGGTGGATGTTTGCATAGGTCCGAGTTAGCCAGGCTAGTGTTCAGAGAGTCCAGGTTAACCGATTTCCACTTTCGATATGATACAGTTCTGATGCTGAGAGGTGGCTTTCTGCCATGCAGTGAGCATAGCACGGATGCGTCGTCAGACAAGTACCGATCAACACGGGGCGTGGATTGAACAATCTGGTCAGACTGCCAGGTAATGACCAAGTCCAACGTGTGCCCGTGAATGTGGGTTGGGCCCTCCACGTGTTGTTGAAGACAGAAGGATTCCAACAGATCAAGAAGTTTAATGGTGTCAGTGTCTTCAGGTATATCCACATGAAAATTGAAGTGGCCAACGATAATTAGTTGTTCCTCACACATGACAACTGATTCAAGATACTTGCTGAATTCAGAGAAAAAAGTACTTGTTGGGATCCGGATAACATCAGCATCATTCTGTGGGCGGTATATGATTGCTAGTCTTAGATTGTGAGATGATGACAATTGAATTCACCATTCTGAGAACTCGAACAACTCTTTCTCTCCACCGTCAACTTTCGTAACAGTCAATGAGTCCCGAAACAGCAAACCTGTTCCTCCTCCGCGACGGACAGTGCGAATGTGATCCAATAGCTTGTATCCATCTGGGCAAAGTTTCGATCGACTTACATCGGAATTACATTTGAGCCATGTTTCTGTAATAGCGACCAAATCTGCTTTCCACTCCATAACATAGTCGAATATGTTGGCTGACTTGTTTTTGACTGATTGCGCATTCAGAAGGCGCAATGATAGTGAATTTGAGATCTTGTAAAGTGGCTCGTGAGTAATTGAAATAAGATTTACTGGATTTCTAGAATAGTTTAATGGTGGAATGCGTCGTATTTGACAGCTTTCGATCTCATTGTTTGAAGGCCCAGGATTAAGTTTAAACACCAAATCGCCCTCCAATAAACGATGGAATGTGGCAGAAGAGTTTGAGTAGTATGTACAAGGGCGTTTTGCACGCTTGATCTTGATCCTGAAAAAGCCACGTTGGGACAATAAAGGATGAACGATAATAGAGTCGTTTAAGCAAGCTTTGGTTCACTGGGACCAAGACGACAATGGTTTCTTGATAATAGAATCCGCTCCATTGTTTGAACTGCAATTTTCCCAAGCTTTAGAGGCCAAGTTCGGCGTCAGCCGCACAGCAAACTTTAAATTTTCCACTTGTAGCACAGAGTTTATCAGCAATGAAGTGTTCAAGGATGTTCTCCTGGTGCTTACCCATGGCTTGGTGTAGTTAGTAGAGTTGGACGAAAAGCACAAGGATAGCAGTAAAAGGCTAAAAACGTTGTTTCAGTCGTAAATACAGACGGATGTTGAACAGGATTGTATAAGTTTAGGAATGAAAAAAAGTGGAAAAAGGGGTCAAGTTAACTATTTACAAGTATAATACGAAATATATAAACCAAAGCACTTTGCACCTACCTCATACTTGACACAGGAATTCCAAAAGACTGAGCAAACAGGACTAGCTGCGCTGGAATTAGGTTGCTGATGGCTAAAAAGAGGACATGTTAGACAACGGTTACAGAGTAAGTCTTGGACCATAGCTAGTTACGTCCATGCCCCACATTAAATGGGGATGATCGTAGTAGTTGAAAGGACTTAAAGGAACCCACACACGTGTCGATAGGAGTAGGCTAATACCGATGTTGTGGACTGCCATGTCCTCCCCTACAAGAAGACAGCTTAGGGAGACCCGTAGCAGAGTCCCTATCTCTTCGGGGTAAAAGCTAATTAAATAAAATAATAAGAAAACAATATGCGTGTTTGATGTGAGACGGATTTACTCATCAAAGATAGAAATCTCTGAAGAATGTTGCAAAGAAGGCCAAATGACCCTTGACCTTGAGGTTGGTTAGTTCATCAGATTTCGATTCTTGCAATTTCTCTCCGGCAACAAAATAATTGTTTTCAGGGATTCTCATTGGTGGAAAGTGCTTCATCACTACTCTGCCATATCACGCATTTGCCTCAAACCAGTTAAAATATTTCACTAAAACAAAAATCAATTGCACTGCTAAAACTGCACTTTATACATGCCTCATATGCAGAACACAACACCAGGATGACTACTCTCTGCTCTTTTCGAGAAGTGCGCATGTTCTTTTAAGTCCCTGATAGAATGTTGAGAGACAAGATCAACGGCTTAATGCCCCTGTCGGTTAAGGGTGTAGCAAAAGAAAACCCTGAAATTATTCAACCTCAGCAAGGCCAGGGATTGAACCCAGAACAATGGATTGGCAGATATCTAACTGCCTCAGCCAAGAGCACAGATAGTAAAACACACGGTAAAGGATCACCAATGTTGCATATCTCAAAAGTTTTCATTAAACTAAAAAAAGATCCATTCCTGGTACTTCCCTTCAGAGGGTTTCGATAACTGGTCAACCTGTGGAGCATCTGAAAGTATACTTATTATGCCACCCTTACCTTTCTGGTCAACCTGTGGAGCATCTGAAAGTATACTTATGCCACCCTTACCTTTCTGGTCAACCTGTGGAGTATCTGAGAGTATAAAATATCTCATTATGCCTACCTTACTGCCTGGTCTACATGAGAGTATAATACATCTCATTGTACCACCCTTACCTGCTTGGACAACTTGTGGGACGTCTGAGCGAATCATCCGGAGTCTCAGCCACTCCTCCAGCAGTATGGCCTCTTCGCCAGTGTCCGTTAGGTACACTTTGACCTGTCCCACTTGAGGACACCACGCATTTAACAAGAGAGAGTAGAACTCAGCGTCACCTGGTACAAAGAGATCCGTCAATGGAGGGTGATTAGGTCAAGCAAAAACGTTACCACTGAAAACTGTTGTTTTCCCTCTTAGAAAGTACTGACTACAGTTTGTATGATTCCATCGGCTGTTTTATCGTGAGACTTTTAACCACACTTTTCTAATGATTTAAGAATGCCCACCATTCAATGTTATACACACCCAAGGCCACGTATTTATACCCCTTAAAACATTTGCTATTTAACTTAGATTTGGCATAGATTTCTGAAATTTATTAATAGTTTATTAATATGCGAAAAACATTTGGAAGAAATAGAAACAAACTAAGGCCAAACAAAACAATGCGCGTTTCTGGTCACACACCCTAAAAAATAGGGGGAGGGGGGGGAGCAGTCGTATTATTATCATATCTTTGGTTATTACAAAATAAAATACAAGAAACCATAACGTCTATTTTTGAATGAGCTCTGTGCTCCAGAAATGGGTCACAGAAATAAAGACGAGTCGTGTCCTTTCGTTTTGGTGTCGTGCCTTAGAATAGGTTTGTCCAACATAGAAGAGCAAATATAACTTTGTAGTCGCAAAGTGGGTGGTAAGAAATTAAGATCCGTTCCGTGACAGGAAACACATAAGTTATTTTGTCCGGCGTAAAGAATAATTAAAATCAAGCTTAGTGTACAGAATTAAGTGGAAGAGTAAAAGAGAATCCCCAACCTAAGTCTGTAGGTCTATCATGGAAAACTTCATGGTTGAATTGTCTAATCAAGCTAGAACCATTCAAACCGTTCTCTGACTCTCCATGGCTAAGTTAAAGAGACAAAGTGTCCTGGCAATTTGAAAAAAATCATTAAAAAACATATCTATTTCAACACATCCTCTGATTGACGTTTCACTTTTTCTCCTGGAAAAGAAACAACGAT
The DNA here is from genome assembly GCA_027575125.1 of Umimayanthus parasiticus. NCBI lineage: Eukaryota > Metazoa > Cnidaria > Anthozoa > Zoantharia > Parazoanthidae > Umimayanthus > Umimayanthus parasiticus. The sequence continues at coordinate 9,331 of JAOBRH010990178.1, read as the reverse complement.
TAACCGAGGTCACAATTCTTGTGTGTAGAAGCATTGCCACAATTCATATACTTCTAAAATCAACATTGTAGCTTTGCTTTCTCCCAACATTTTCATTGTTTTACAACGTATACTGTCCATCATCTTCCTCTGCAAGAAACATGTTGCTGTACTCACCCTCAAACGTTATTTTTAAGCAAAATTCTTTTTTTTTACAGCACGAGGAATCTACAACAATAGTAAGGCCAAAGCTAGAGGCTTAAATGGCTTAGGGTCAGCTAGAACAAAGTGTTTTACATTTACATATTTGTTAATTAAACATAGATAGCATCTAGTAAATTACAAAGAATAAATAATTATATATACAAAATAAGCTAAATTACGCCAAATTCAGAATAAATTTAAGATAATTTAGTAAAATGTGTACCAAAGAGTATTGCGCTTTGAGTTCAATACCTATAATGTAATATAATGGTACTCTTTTGTAAAGGAGTTCCATTATATTAACTGATCAAATTAGGTGCCTGCAATGTAATATAATGGTATTGAATAATCTTGCTAATACTCCCAACAACAAATTATTGTTGTCAGGCATGAAATCTGAAATATGAAGGTGTGATTTTCCATGTCTTTCAACACTTTCTACCACCCAGGTGAACTCTATCCACGAACTTAAAAAAACAGCTACGTCAGATTCTTGTCTGATTGTTAGAGTTTCTCCAGGAAATCTATTTTAATCCATAAGCAGGGTCAGTCTAGCTGGAACTAGTTTCAATAACTCTCATGTTCTAGTCGTGCCATCCAGAAAATAACATGGAAAGTCCCCAAGCATCTGGATTCTGTAAAGTAGATTCGCAGTTGCAGAATGATTTACCCTCAAATGTTATCGATGGACACAGGCATTGGCCCAGAGGATCTGGGTAACGCTATGCTGGACCGAGACCTCTGGAAAACTGTTGTTCAAAACATCCTGGCCAGGGAGCTGAAGGATGATGATGAAAGTACTGAATCAACTAACCTTTGGGAATGCCATAGGTAAGCAGAACAATCATGGCGTGTAGGACTGTGACATGGAAAGTGGCTGCCTTCCCTCCAAACTCAGTGCCTTGTGACCACTGAACAAACAACTGTTCTTGATTATCCGGCTGGAAAGTAAAACAGGAGAGGTCAGTGGCTGCCGTTATACCTCCCAACCCATTTCACACCTTACGATTTACCCCATCCCTTCCCTAAGTACCTACCCAAGAAAAGGAATTTTCCTGTGCCTCAATGGCATCAAGCAGAGTACGGGAGAACATCTTCAGCAGCGCCTGATATGTTTCCAATCCAGCGGTCTTGCTCTCAAGCACATGCGTCAAAATGGTTGGCCTTTCAACGATCAATTGAGCAACATCCTAGGGAAATGCATAATTTAGCTTAAGTAAATGGGTAAATATTAGGGGGTTGGATGTGGAGCTAGCATGAATAAAAGTAACTTTCAAATTGGCATTTTAAGACCCTGGCAAATATTTCGTCCAAAACATTTCTTACAAATAAAACCTTAAAAAAGAAAACTTGATTTTCAAAACTGATGTGTTGCAATGGATACTTGATGACTTAAACGACAACTTTACTTTCCCAGAAATCACCTTAATCATGTTAACCACCTTAATATTAAATTGTGTATTATCTAAAAACGCAACACTGGAAGGTACTGGCATCTTATCAACTTGTGTTGTCAGTACCTTAACTACAAAAAGCTAATATTTACTTAACTCTTCCACTAAGATGATAAATTACTTTCAACTATTCGAGCTTATGGCTTGCGTCTGTTTTCTAAGTAGTTTATATTATCTCAATACGTGCAACAGCAAAAGTTCAAATATAGTATTTTTTATCTGAACTGTAGCCTACATATGGACATAGTCTGGAATTTGTCAAGTCGAAGATAGACAGAGGTTTCAAAAAAAGCGGTGAGCTACTCACCACAGTTGTGGAGATCATGTCTTCATACTTGTCCTTATTGAAGTGTTCTGACAGGAAGATCAGATACGCCTGTAGTCTCTGGGGGATGATCTCCATATGGCAAGACTAAAATAGACCAGTTAGAAAATAAGTCACAATTGTACCGTTTTGCCTCATTTTATTTTTATTCGAGGTCGGATAATCATCTTGAGGATGACATTACAACCCTCTACTGTGTTAACTGTTGTTGCTTGGGTTATTAGTGTTCATATCCTTTTGGAACCAACATGTGTTTAAAACTTTTATTTAGTTTAAAACGTTGGCCAATGACTCTTTTACAAATCGTCCTCTTGTTCTTTCTCTGTGGAAATCATCAAAGTCAGCAAACTTTTTAAGCCTTTAAAGTTTTTACCAGAGACAAATTTTTAAGCTTTTACTTTGTACTAATTATTTTCTTTGTTCGTTTTGCACACTGGGTTGGTTTTCAATATGTACCTTTGGAAACGAGCAGGTTGTTTACTGTACTTGTTTCTTGGAGTGTTTAATTGGTTCAACGTTGTGCAAGTGTGTGACCGTCTAACCTTAATAATAATTGTTTTTTCATAAATAATACAACACAAATGGCTAAAGATTACAGGATATTTAGGGCCATATCTCAGCTGAACTTTTTGTGCAGAGCTAAGCGATTAAACATGTAATGATTGCTGCATCACCACTCTTCCACAGACTTTTCAACTCAGACAAAATGACAAATCCTATCCCCAACAACTCTAGTAACCCAAACTCTTTAACAAATTTGTCAAACCGTTAACTCTTTTATCCTTCAGACAACTAATTATGCTCTCATTTACTTGTATGTTACTCGGTAAGATGATTTTAGGAGACAGGAAAAGTAGGAATAAAGCAAAGTGGAAAGAGTCTACCTGCACAAATATGCATTGTCGAAAATATTTAACAACGAGAAAGGCTATACATTCTCGTAGCCTCTGCAGAATTACATTTTGCGAGAAGCAACAATCTCGTCACTGTTTCTGATTTCTTCAAACCAAAAAAGAATTCCCACACCTGCCCATTTCTTGGTAAAACATTTGTCTAAATCACTGTGCATGAATATGTTAAACGGCCTTGTATTTAAGGTATGGATTCCAGCATTTAGGTTGAGTTATATTAATGCCTCATGTATTGACGATGGTTGACACAATTACAAGAACTAAAAAATTAAACAGGGGTAAGGGTTGCACAATCAAATAATTTCAAACCCAGTAAAGACTCGATGATCCTTTTTAGCTCATGGAACGAGGTATTGTAGTGGTTAGGGAAATTGACCGGAAATCACTAGATAATGCGTAAACAAAAGAACCAATGATATTAAAGCATCTTTCTTCGGAAATCCACGATCACGACCACTTGCCGATCTTTTTTTCGGGAGCCAATCACAAGGGGTTGTTTTCTTAGTTCGGCGTAGCTACGTACGTTCACGGCGGAAGTCTGCAAATCAAGAATATTTAAGTAAAGACCAAGTTGTTTACAAGTTACAAGATCACTCGCAATTTCGAACAAAACTTCAGTCAATCAGTGCTACTTCCGAACGAAGCACCATGCACCTTGGAAGCAAACTCATTTCAATCAAGTATTCGGACTCGCCACGAGCAGTGACGTTTCAGCACAAGCACCTAAATTCCTGCACAAGAATGGTCAAATCACGCCACGGGCAAGCGTCGGTACGCTTTCTTTGAAGATCTTTTGGCTTTGCAATTAGTATAAAAATTGATCACCAGTATCATGCGGATAGCCATTTGTCTTGCGTATAATTTCGTAAGCGCACTCAGTTCACTCTTATTTAGCAGCAAAACAACTGAAAAGTAGGCTAAATTGTTGTCATTAAAACGACAAAAGCGGAACTCAGTGATTTAACATCGCGGTTGCAATTCATTCTTGAAACTTGATCATGTCCATTTTAGTATGCAGTTTCGAAAGTGACGCAATTTATAAACTACTTCCGGTCTTCGTTTCACAGTTGAAAGCTTATGAAACGTATATTGAGGAATCAGAATAAACTGTTTTCGAACACTCCTCAGTGCAGTTCTTTTTGTCATTTTCTTATTGTTAAAAGTTGATCGGTTGTTCATATAATCTTTCATAAAAATTTCAAGGTTGTTTTGTTTTATTCTGCTTCTCAAAACAGGGCTGGTCGGATCCGTGCTACAGAACATTATATCAAAGAGCTACAGCTGCCAAGCTAGCACTACTTTTAGCCACTGTAAACCACCAGTCCCATATTGCAGCTGTCACTCATTTCGTTTTTGCAAGTTAAAAGCTTATCTCCACGAGCTCACCAACGGTACCTTTGATTAACATATAATTTTGGTTCATTTTTTTCGAGTCTCTTCAACATTTGCGAGCCCAGCAAAGCTCAAAGGTATATTCACGTATCATACAAAGAACTCGTTATAGTTCAGTAGGTATTGCCGATTTTTTATTTGATCCATCAAGGTTCTACATGTATCAAGGCTTCTAGTTCTGTATGACACTATAGAAGGATTACTTGTTCTTTCACTGTTCTTCAGCTTCAATCAACCACCAAACGTCATAGCGTAGTATCATATTTATAAAGATGTTTGATAAATGTAATAAGGTCAGAACAACACCCTGATGGTACGAATAACAGACCTGTCGCAGTGCAATACAGCACGTAGTTCTGACAGCATCAAAGTGAGGCAGGACTGGAAGGTTTGTTAACAACCAATCGTAAGCATTCAACACGTGATCACTCTTTGGGGATGACGGGAAGGAGTACTCTTCAACAGTGGTCACCATGGGAATTTCTTCCACCTCGTCCAACGTATCGACACCGCTGGATGCTTGACTCGAGGGTTCCAGGGAAAGAACAAGCTGCAAACCCTGGCAGGAAAGAATAAAATAAATTTAATAAATAAAAACAACAACAAATCAAAGGATTAGCCACCTCGTGAGTGTGTTCCATAAAACGCTTGAAAGTACATTTGCAGCGCATGATCAAACTAAACTTAACTTTGATCCTCACTTGGTTGGTGGCTAGGTAACTGACACATCGAGCCCTCTAACAATTATAAGTGAGGTTTTATCAATAAAACTTGATAAAGTATGTTATACTTTTTTTGTTAGTTTTTTTCCTGAAGTGAGAGGGACACTGCTAGAAGTTTCCCCATTTACAGCAGGCCCTTTTTTGGGAGATGATAATCCATGACACCTGCATTAGCCTACTCCTATCAACAAGTGTGAGGGTTCTTTCAGTCCCGTGATACAACGTTGAGAAACTAGACCAACGGCTTAACATCCCTGTCAATGGAAACGTTTTTATGCCATTGAATTGATTAGAAGTCCAGTGTTTTCGAGTCAACCTGGTGCTTTTGGGTTAGCCCTTTGTCAGCACCTAGTTCTTACTCTGACGAAAATCAGAAACGTCATGGTTTCAATAATCTCACCACATCACATGCATACCATATCACACGTTTGACAACTCAGCCAGTCTTTCTGAAAACTAGTCTCCAATTGTTATTCTTATATTACCTCAAAGAAAAAAACACCATACCTTAACAGCCGAGTCTCTCTCGGATGTCTGGGGAGATGCCAGTCTCCGCATGAAGTAATCTAGAACTTCCACCGTGGACTCTGCATCGGCTGATTGTCCGAATAGCAGGGACCTTAGCTGGGACAGGACCTGTTTTTGAACCTCCTGATAATGATATAAACAATAACAACAATAGTCTTTATTGAATAGTCTAAATTGATGTGTATTAGAGGAAGTTTTGTGGTTCCGAGAAATTTTGTTCCAGAGGTTGAGGGTTCGGGGAGAGTATAACTGGCTGAAATAGTTCTGTGTATGGGAGGATACGGTACAATAATACAAGTTGGATTCTCCTTATTATTATTATTATTATTATTATTATTTATTATTATTATTATTATTATTATTATTATTACATGTATTATTATTAGAAAATGGTTTATCTCATTTTCTACCCTTTATGCATGAAAGGGAATTCTTTACGAGTATTTCTCAAATGTTCCAAATGTTTCTCGTGGCAAGCTTTGCTCGTTCTTACAGAATAAGAAAAAGGTATACTTTCAAATTATTAATTGTTTTCTTTATTTGTAGACAAGGTTGTAAGTACAACATACACCTTGTAATTTTAGGTGTGATGTTAAGAATGAACTAACATACTTACCAGCCTTTTCTCCAGGTTGGCTTTTTCTTCTTCTGGTTCCTTGATCCTAGAGTCTGCTGTTTTGTCAAGAAGCAGGAACTCACATAGGCACTGCACGGGTAACACGTCCAAAGAGCCCTCTGACGATTGAACAAGTTCAGCCAACCATGGCATGCTTTGAGACGCTCCCTGTTTAGCAAAAGAGATAAAATAAAGATACTTGAAGGAACATTTAACCAAACGAAACAAGTTGGTTGCCTTCACCTTTTACTTCTTTTACTTCACCTTACTTAGTGGGCAACTGCTACCAAAACGACACTTGAATAAAGTTATTATTATTATTATTATTCTTAAAATTCCAAACACAAATACTTGAATAGTTTTCCCAGCTATACCACTTAAGACAGCTGATAACAACCCCTTTATCAATCTGGTCTCCCTAAAGGGGAACAGTCAGAGAACATTCGTAAACATACTTGCCAACATTATATAATTCAAAACAGGGACACTCTTACTAAATAGCTAGGCAAGTGTCGGTTGGTGCAAGTTTCTGCTGGGTTAACCACAGCAAGATCCAGGAGGCTCGTGGGTATTTTGCATTTTCAAAAGGTATAGAAAAAGTTATTTTGATGCGATAGGGTGTACTGTTCTATTTCAAAAGTATAAAATTTATTATTACGGAATTGCACGTCTGATGTGAAAAAAGTGGCCTTCTTCTGTGAGTGGATCCCCTTTTGAGGAATGTTGAAGAATAATTTTTTCACACAGTAAAATTTTGGGAGGTCTAAAAGTTTGAAAATTGAGTTAATTCCGATTAAATCTGGTAGATTAGTTCATACTATACTAGATAACTCATACCTCTATAGTATAAATCATACTTTTTGATTTCCTGTAAACTTGTAAGCCAAAAGATATAAATGAAAACTTTGTTCCGTCCTGTCCTATGCACAACTTCTAACAAATAGAACAAATGGAAAAACAAAATGTAACTAGCGATGTTTCTTTTTCAGACTAAATTTAATGTCTGAAAAAGCAGATACAGCCAACCAGGGAAAGACACCAAGATTTACTGTTTTACTGTGCACTCGCCTTAAGGTTACTGTTCAGTTTGAAACCGAAGGAAATGGCCAAAATGGGATTTTTAACCATATGGATAGATCAGAAGTAAAGCTTTGAAATAGCGAAATAATTATTGTGATATCTCATACACACAGCGAGATTTTGAAACAGAAAAAGTTCACCGGAAGTGGGTTTGAGGGGGCGCCAAAACTTTTAAAAGCTTTTTTCTCAAGACTATTTTTATGACAAAAGTATGAGACACTCGGGGTTCCAACTCGGACAGTTTTTCGTCCACTGATTTGAAATTTGGCAGTTTTATAGCTAAATGACTGAAGTTCAAAACCGTATCAGTGTTTTATGAAATTCTAAAACTTTTTGCAAGTTATCACGATAAAACTCCGACACTTTTGATTACGAAAGTGCTATTTCGGGGTTTTGGCTGTAAAATACAAACAAAGCGGCCTTTCAAAAAACGCTGACGCGATTTTGGACTGTAAACAGTGAAAAATATGAAAATGTAATAATTGGTGCCATCAAACGCAACACGTCCGACTTGGAACTCCGGGAAGGGAAAACAAAGGTCGGAAAACAAGGCGTTCGTTCTCTTTATGTATTTAAAACTACCAAATAAAAATAAAACAGCGATTTAGAGAATTTAATAAGCTTTTCAGTGATATATAGGTTTATAGGGTTACGACATGAAATAACAGAGATATGCTCCATTAACCAAAAACACCGCTCAAACTGAACAGTAACCTTAAGAAAAACACGTACCATAGAGCGGTTGCTGAAGGCACATTTATTTGCTTTCGGTTTGGCCTCGTGAGCTGCATCTTTACAAATTCTACAGAAGTCACTCTGACGAATGAAGAAGTTTGGAACAACGACGGAACTACGATCTTCGGTTTGCATGCAAGTCCTTATTGAACGTATCCTTTTAAATTATATTTATATTTCAGAATATTATTTTTCGAGTATGCTTAAATCACTGTATTATATTCTGGTGCTCGACACAAATCTTAATTTAACGGTTTCAATATTATTTTCCTTGCCTATACTAATGCTTGTTCAGTAGCTGTGCTCACAGAGTGGGTGGCTCCTCTTAAAAGGGTCTGCAAAAGGCCTTATGCATGATGACGTTTTGCTGATCAGTTTCACCACCAAGCCTCACATTCAAAATGCGAATGTTTTCCCAGAGGACACGGATTGAAAAGAATACCAGCATGAAATGTGGAAAAAGCGTGAAGAAATTACATGGGAGCGAGGCGTCATCATGCATAAGGCCTATTGGTCAAGGGTTTAATGGAGCTGAAACCGATTGTAGAATTGCGCACATTTTTGGCATCCTACTGACGATCAGTTACTGATCTGCCTTTTATTTCAGCGACATCATAGTGGTCTGTACAGTTTCAATTCACAGTTCAGCACCAGAACGTTACAAAGTTGATGACTTGCTCCATGACTAAATACTATATACTAACTATATACTACATACTACGTACTACAAGTATATACTATATACTGTATACTGTATACAGGTATGTATGATGCATGCTGTATCAGGACTGTATACTACTCTACCATATATACATGTACTATATCTTGTCTTTCCGCACCTGACGTTGAATGATGTCCAACAGAAAATCTGGAGACCTGCTACGACACAACATTTGACCCAACTTGAGACTCTTGTTGGTGTTCTTCAACCCTTCGATCACTGCTGGCGGTGGGCGGCGTGCGGGACCCCTGTGTAAAACATAGGACTGTGTCACCTTACTGTTACACAGCTCAGCCACCACAAACCTAACTCGTCCTTTTCAAACTGTCAGTTTAGTTTCCATTACATACACTACCAATTTCAAAACCTGGATGGTGACGCATGTGTTAAAACCAGCAACAAAAGAGAGAAGGCGTACTAGTTTGCATATCATTAAATGAGTTACAATTTGCGTTTAAATATAAATCTAAATTTAATTTAAATCTAAATTGCATACTGCGCGACCTCCCTGAGGGGATACAAAGTGCAGGGGAAGCAGTGACAGCTGGTCATGATCATGGCTAATGTTGATACATCTGTGATGTTGATGCACAACGTGTCTTGCTTGAGGCTGACTTGAGTGGGATGGTGATATATGATCCTATTTGTGAAACCCCCCCTCCCT
>JAOBRH010989067.1:0-13490 GCA_027575125.1 Umimayanthus parasiticus | reverse complement strand
TCTTTCAAATTCGGATTTTGTCGTGCACTTCTATTCGAGCTCGGCGGCCGTTCAATTCTATCTGCTGAAAAATTTCAATTGTGTAGGTAACCGTTGAAATCCCACTCGAGGAAGAGAATTTTTTTTGCGAAATTCAAAAGCTACAGTACGCCCAAATATCTTCCACTGGAGCAAAGCAGCAGAGCAAAAGTAAGTTATGTGTTACTCTTTTAGCACTAAACACAACGGTCAACACTGATCCCGAACTTATCAGGCGGTTAGATCAGTCCATCGCCGCTCAAAAACATAATATAATCTTTGTACTCCTAAACGTCAGTATCTGTGTTTTCGTTTCACCATTACACCGGCATCATATTTTGTTCGGAATATCTTTCATACAGAAATAATTGTACACAACTGAAGACACCAACTGTCAAACCTGATCTAGGGCGCCGTGTTGCCGTTTGTATCTATATTGACTTTCCAACATGTCGAGCAGGGTAAACAACAATCCATATTTCTGTGAAGGCCAAGTGTTTGCTTGGCACTATGAAACCTCTGTTTTAAGGCCTGCAGTTTTTCATATTCCCCAAATTTTCCTTCGAAAGATAAAGGGAAGTGTGGTTTCTTTCTTTGAGGTGGACCATGTTCTTCCATTTTCAAAATACATGAAAACAAACCTTGGTTCACTCACACACTGCATTTCGCAGTCGATCGCGCACAGATTACAGGCAAACTGCGCACAGACCAGCCAGAAAACTGCTATTTGCAAAGTGCAGGGGCTCAGCGCAAACGGTGGAGACAAAAAGAAAATAAGACGTCGATCACTCGATGTCGCGAATAGCCGAGTTTAAGTTTGCACGCAGACACAAACGGCAATTTTCTCAGTTTTATGCAGCATTATCAAATGCTTTCATCCCAATAAGAAGGATTTTCATCAAAAACTCTTCATATTTTTAAAAAATGGAGCAGTACTATATTTTAGTCTTATTATTGTACAAAATGCAAAAAGTCGGTTGTGTTTGTTGGTTTCACGACCGTTATTAATCAAGACGTTATTCAATTTCGCCAAGAAGGGGGCGGAGCTAGTCTATTTATACCGGAACTTCTTGTTCAAGCGATAACACTCGAGCTCTATTTTTATAAGCCGGAAAGTCTATTTTTTAGGCGATTCTGAATGTTCTTAAATATTTTGAGGATTTCAGCCTGTATCAAACGTCATTTCAATGTTCATTTTCGTTTTTTGATTTTAGAAATCAAAATTTGTTAAAAACGCATTTTTCATTTTTCGAATTTGCTTTCTAAAAGAAAAAAACAAGACTACATGAAATTGTGAGTGGGTGCTCACGATCACAGCAATGCCTGTGCCAGGGAGAGTGATAAGAAAGTGTCAGTTTGTCAGCAGGGCGGTGAGATGTAAAACCGGCCGGCACCAAAAAGGAGCGCCAAAGTTGAACCAGCTTGAACAATTTTGTGACTCACACGACAAATTGCAGTTTTTAGTTCTCACTCACCGATTCGACAGTAGAAACTGAGAAAGGGAACTGAAACAAAACTAAGAGTTAACACTGAGTACGTTTTTCTTCTGAACAAATAAAGTATAATTTCACTAAAGCGTGTTTCGAGCAGTATATCTATAATCTCTCCTTTCGAGACCTTCACGCTTGCAGATCGAGAGAGACCACTCTAGTGTGTGCCAGCTCATAGCACTTCGCCATCTTTAGTTTAATTACACCCTTCATCCACAAGCTAGCAGATTGATCTGGTCGTCAATTTCCGACTGCGACATTCTTCTGCTGTCGAATCGGTGAATATTTCTTGAACAACAGAATGCTCTCGCTGTAATTTCCAACTTCGCTATGAGTAAAACTTTCTCCTCGACAAGCTCTCTAATAAGGCTCTCATACAGATGTAAAGACGCCTGACGTTTCTGCCATACTCGACAACTGCAATTATCGGACATTTTTTGCCATATAACTAATAAATGTGTTTTAATTCCCAAGCGTTATTCAGAAATAATCAGTACTGGACTCCCTTCGTTATGTTTTTGTGTTACTCGAAAATACTCGTGCCTCAAAGAGCTAATAGATACTTGAGTTCTGAGTCTACAATTCAAATTTTTAACCCTCCCTCCCCCCACCCCCCACTGCTGTGCCAAAAAAACATTGACCAACACTGAATTCCTCCACCTCTCCCCTCCCTCATGCCCTATGAACTTGCAACTGAAGGGAACGAACAAACACATGGTAAAAAAATCCTGAATCTGATCTCAAACTCAACTGTGCTTTCTAATTAAAACGAGAGTATACCCGGCAGCCGGTTTGGATCAGTATTACATTTACACTGATCGCTGGCACAAGAATTTGTACTGCGATGGCAAACAAAAAAATGCGATTGTAAATACAAAAACACCCCACAGCCACAAGATCTGTTGAAAAACAATCAAAATTCTATAATTGCAAAATCGTACACTGCGAATTTATTTACAAAATATTTTCTAGTAGATCTCCTAGTCTCTTCACTTTTTCGTGTTTAAAGTACACATTTTTCAAGTTATACACGTTCCAACGCCAACGGTAGTGAACAAAGGAATTTTATGAAACGGCTTGGCGTACAGTGGACATTAAACAGCTTTCAACACAGTCCTTGCATTAATACCTTTGCGCGTTCGGTTTACCGCATTAAACAGACAAATTAAAATCGAATCATTTAAGCGGCAAGAAAAGGCAAACGCCCAGGATGTATTTTAAGAAAACATACTTATGTACCTTTGTGTGTTGAGAGGACCAACCAGAAAATAAAGACTGTCGCAATGATTTCTTGAAGGGGCTTCATCCTCCAGCGAACATCAAGATGCTTCTGACCACTCACTTCGAAGATGTGTATTTTTCCTGAAAATAAATTTAAGTATGACAATTAAAACTAATATATTCTTATTAGTGAGGAGAAGATTTTTAAAAAGTACATTTACATATTCTTTGATGGCAACCATTTCATAAAATTGTGAAAGGTGTTAGTTGAACAAATACACAAACAAACCTGAAATAGCTATTTTGTTGAAAAAGACTTTTGATCTGTTTACTCAAACTTTGTGTTTTCCACTCGCATTGTACTCAGTTTAAATTGCTAAAATCTCTTATTTATATCATATGCAACTTTTCCTGTTGCCAGTAAATTAAATATTTAATAGCGTTTGAATGATCGAAGTCAATTTACACCCACGAAAGGCCTGCTGTGCATAAGAAAATGAGCGATGTTTTGTTTTTCAATTTGCCTTATTACAGTTGCAGGCACAAAATGAGATCCTAAATCATACGATTGCCGCACAATGCGAAAACAGCAGTAGGTATACTGCGTATTCTTGATATTAATTAACTTCTTACAAGTAAAGGCAAATGTATTTTTTCTAGGAAAATCCTTACGGTCATATAGGCCCAAGTGCGCCAACCTGGATACGCGCCTCACAGACTAGCAAAATTTGTAACGACAGCAATCTTTCTAAAAATTACAGCTTTCCCAAAACCCTTAGACTCCGTCTCCACTACAAGTGACTATACCGGATAGCGTTTTTTGCCGACACTCAAGTCATTATGATAAAGTGTCAACAGGAAAAGTTTTTTAAAGAACACTGAAAACACTATTCGATATACGTCATATCACATTGGAAGCGTGCACTTCGCGTTCGAAAAGGCTCCAGTGTAAACAGAAGTGAGAAGGCCTGTCCGATGTGGTTTCTTGGATTTTATGATGGCACGAAAGCAATCCGGTATGTAGTGTTAAAGAGGCGTCAGTACTTCGTCTAATACAATAAAGATTCTGAAGTTAAATATAATGTACATATTTCTAGTTCAGCCAATTGCGAAGCGAGGCTGCATGTGAAAGTTTTTCTTACTTTTATCTGATCCAGTAAAACATTATACAGATCGTGGTGAAAGTTTTGTGGCGTTGAGAAATTTTCTCTTTTTACCTCGCGCTTTCTATCATGCAGGAACTCTTAGAGCAAGACAACTTTTTTTAAAAAGGTATTAAACAGTCAGCGCATGCAGGGAAAAGACAGCATGAAATCTGGATGCTTTGAAAGTTAAAGTACTCTCAGACATTGTTTCCTTAAAAAGTTAAAATTAAATAATTTGTACTGGAAACTAATACAACAGTTTAAACGTCTACGAGGGACGTACTTTTCTAAGTATTGTTTACTCCTTGCCAACCATTATCATGGAACGCGCAGCTTTTGGAAAATTTTAATTTATCTAAGGGCATTATTAATTTACTAACAAAGGCCCGAATCGCACGTGCTAGATTTTTGTTTATTTTACCGCAAAATAAAATCTTTCAACAGTTACTCCCCGCATATATGCAACGTGTTTTGAATCGCCACAACAAAACGTTTTGCTTGTAAGAAGAATAATAACTACTTTATTATTTTTTTATTACATGCACAAACAGGTCTTTCTGCTCTTTGTTGCATATACTGCCATTCAGACTGCGAGGCGGGCTGGTTTCTATGGCTGTCAGTACTCTTCTATATTTAGAAGAAGTCATTAACACAGACTGACTTTGACTTTCACTCAGATCCATAAATCGTAAACATTAAAAGAGACCTTCCTTTTCTAGAGATATCAATAAGGGTTTCAATAATTAGAAAACGAACATAATTCAAGATGAAGCTAATTTTAGGCTGAATTTGCCAAAAAATAAGAACTCTTAGATAAAATTAACTGATTCTTACATAAGAAAGTTTAGATCTTTCTGATGTGATCGTTAATTTGTACGGTGATAATCCAAACGATTCAGAAAAAGATAATATTGAAATTACATTTTCCATTTCCGTCTATTTTTAATGAGCGTCTATTCTACATGTTTGTATTTTTCCCAGAACTAAAGCTTAAAATGTTCTTAACGTTGATTTATAATCAGTTTTAGGGTTTTTTTTTAATCGTGTGTTTGTGTATGTCTCAAGGTTGTTCATCAACACTCTCTGTGTACTCAATTAATTGCGTTGTAAGAACCATTGGCTGACCTGAATGAAATTACTGATAACTGTGTAAACTGGAGTCGCCTTTCTACCGAATTCAAATGTACGAAATTCCTCCGCTGCTCTCTCGCAATATTTTAGTTGCGGCTCTCAGCAGTGTTATTTTCAACATTTCGAAAGGTGAATGTTCTTTTTTTTACTCTCTGCTTGGCGAGTGTATTAAAACATGTTATTGAAGTTTGGCCATATTCGAATTCAGCCTTTAGTTGAGGTTCATATATAAAAACGTTATCATGCACTCATAAGAGTGTATTTTTGTACTATTTTAAACTGCTACGACGTTAATATTTTGTTTCACAAACATGATGATTTTTTCTGAAATTAAAGATAACGAAAAACCCAAAAGACCAAGCTGAAACTATGAACGTGCTGTAGTCATGGTAAATAATCACCAGTTTTAGACTGTTAGTTCACCATAATAAATCAGTTTCAATTTCAGGGGGATCGTTTTCAGCTTTTATAGCCTACAAAGAGCTCAATTAATTTAATCAGAACACAACAACAAGCAAACACTGAAGCATTTCAGGAGAGCTCGCCGTTCGTTGTTTCATTCACTGTATCTGGAAAGCATTTGTAAGGTTTGCAAATAGCAATTGAAATGACCCACCATCCTTTATACAGAAATGTATAAACATCCTAGCTTGAAAACCACAAAACATAAACTTATAATAGTCTGCAACAGGATATAAGCAAATTTTAATTCTTTTTATAAAAACAAATTGGTTTCTCATTTATTTATAATATACCTCAGACCTTATTTACTAAGGACGTAGTTTTTGTTTACCTCGGACCTTATTTACTAAGGACTTAGTTTTTGTTCGATTTTGGGTTAGTTCAAAAGAAGATCTATAGTAAGTCTTATTGGCTTAGTAAATACTCGTCTATGTATATAAGGAATCAAATAGAATGTTAACCGTATCTGCAAGAAAAACAAACATTTAAAACATTGAGCTTTCGGGGTCTTTTTTACAACGTATATTAATTCTGGGATAATGTAAGAAAATCTGAACAGTAACTTACAAATCCTGGACATTACATACACTCAGAAAATGGGCGAGTCATGTAATTAAGTTTCAGAAGTATAGTGGTAAAAACCGAAAAAGAAATTATGAAAGTGTACTGAGCATTTAGAAAATAGAAAATCAATTCTTAATTGAATGTGAAACATCAGTATGAGTTCTTATGAATAGCCTGGGCATGCACTGCCGCTTATGATAGATCACTTCCTTAACATCTTGGGATTTGATAGGAGAAACTTGTCTTCCTGTTTTCATTGTTGTGCTTAAAATTTGCAAGTTCGAAAATCTCCTAAGTTGTTTACAATACGATTAGGCAGCCTGCGCATGCGTGAAAAAGAACACATTTGGTTGATGTGGGAAATTAGGAGTAATAGCTCGTCCTTATTCAAGCCTTTTTATAAATTATATGTTTAGGCTCTTTCTTAATACATGTGCTTGCATGTTTAGTTTTACACCTACGACAAGCTCGAGAGTGTAGTTTAATTACGGTCGGCTTTATTTATTAGAAAAACTTGCTCTTAAGGTGGTGTTACACGATCCAACTTTTCGCGCGACTTTTCGCGCAACGGCGTTGCGTTAAAAGTTGACGATACATGTTGCACAAGCCAACTTTCTCAAAATTCGTCATTTTGCGCTAAACATTTTTGAAACCATTTCAAAAACTCGCAACGCGTTGCCGAGCTAAACATTGCGCGAAAAGTCGGAAACTGTAGCATGTTACACGGCACTCAACTTTTAACGCAACGCCGTTGCGCGAAAAGTCGCGCGAATAGTTGGATCGTGTAACACCACCTTTAAACAGTAGTTCACCTAACTTACCAACAAGCCTTTATGTTACATACTGCATTCAACTCTTTTCTTATAGATCTAATGTAGTTGCGGGGCAATTTCTTATTTGCTAATGACTCATTGTTTGGCCTTTGTGAATTTTTCTTCAAACAATTACTTGATCAAAATGCAGTCATCAGTGCTAGAATTTTAATATTTCCAAACAAATGAGAAATAACAATGGAATACAATAGTTCAATTTAGTAAAACTTGTTTTTATGAGCTTAAAACATCAAATAAAAATAGAAATACATTTTGCATGCATTTACCCAAGTTTTGAAGTTTGTTGGGTTGATCAAAAGATATATCCCCTCTTAGCACAACTTTTTAAAATATGGCTTACACTTGCAACTTAAACACAAGCATTATCATATACAATAGCAAAGGAAAAGACAGAAGAATATCAAGTGTGCTACAAGGTTGATCAAGGTTATACTAGAATTGCTTTGTCTTTTCTTTCTTTTGCCATAACTAACTTCTAACTGTGCTGGTGCTTATCTCACAAGTCTGAACCAGGTATAAGAACTTGCAACAATCCCAGTATTCCAAACAGTTTAAATTAAATATACGTGGGAGATTACGAGTAATAGCTCATCGCTAATCAAACCTTTTTCCACTTAGGATATTCAGTTTTGCACCTGCGATTAGCGAGACGTATTATAATTACGGTATTTTCATATTTATTAAAAAACATTCTTGAACAATATTCTACGTAATCTCCGAGTTTGGGTTACATACTGAAATCACTGATTTTTTTCTTATAGATTTAATGTAGTTGCAGGGCATATTTTCATTTGCTAATGACTCATTGTTTGGCTATTGGGAATTTCTATTCAAACAAACACTTGATTCAAATGCAGGTATCAGGGCTACAATTGTTCAATTAATTAAAACGTATTTTTATGAGCTTAAAATGCTAAACAAAATTATAAATACATTTTGCATAAATTTACCTTAGCTTTTAAAAGTCTCCTTTACTCTCACATCAGTCCAACTTCAAATTTCCCTTATCTAGCCTTAACTCACCCAAACTCGCCTTAACTCGCTTTAGGTCACGGCCGGTTAAGACGAGTTTCTGCCCCCGAGTAGGCCTAATCTTAATACGCTCTTTTCTTCTGTCATAACTAATTTTTGATTGTACTGGTGCTTATCTCACAAGTCTGAACCAGACTTTAATAAGTTGCATTGATCCCAAGTCAGTATGTCCCAAATAGTTCAAGCGTTACTCACGTTTACGAAAGAGAATTTCAAGCCATGTCAGTGAATAATTGAGAAAAAAGACAGAAAACCCAGAATATATGGATGACACTACTGCGGTATTGTCAAAAATTGATTTATATACATATTCAGTAACTGTATTAGGTTGTATGACTGTCATTTAAAATATTACAGCGTTTCGTTGAAGGATATGATGTTAACGTAGCGACCACGGTATACTTTTTCATTTACAAGAGGCCTCCATTACTGTAAAACCAATAAATTGCTGAACAATTCAACGCAATCATGTCTACATACAACAAAAAATGATATTGGAAAGTATTAAACAACTTTGAGCTGGAAAATATGTTAAGAGTGCAATCACCCTAAGATTATTGGATTTACAGTTTCTATCAGAATAGTCTAGCTTTGCAAAATTATATTTTTAACTTATAAAAAATATAATGAAGTATTATGGAGCAGTTATTGAAAAATTGCTGTGTTTAAAAGTAGGATAGTACTGGTTGCCATGGTTACATAGTAGAATATTATACGTTAACGAAGCTGATAACGTTTGATCAGCAACTGGGTCGGGTATAATTGATCTCCTTATCAAGCAATATAATGATTTGGTACCAAATCAGAGTGGTAACTTTTTAAAAATCATGATTAAAAAATTAACGGAAAAGTCAATATATGACACCGCAATCACGTCTACACAATACAAAAATTATCCTGGAAAGTATTAGACAATTCCTGGGCATCGTCACAAAATTTTGTTGCGCATATTCAGACACCGGGTGCCCATGATATCAACACTGCTCAAGGTCGAGACCTTGTACTCGGACTTGGACACCGCGCCAGAATAAGTTTTGGCGTGGACACTCAGTGAAAAACAAGTTTCACTTCGTATTATGCTTCAGCGACAGTCGTACTCGGGCACCAAGCGGTATTATTGTTGTTTTTGATCAAACCACACATTGTGGTGAGCTCACTACCTAAATCAGTAATGCATTATTCAATGTCGAAAACGTCTGTTTTCCGAATCAAGACAAAAAAAACAAAGGTCTCGAAAATTTAGCACCATGTATTACGGCAGCATGCAGCATAAGTGTTGATATTTGCCACTGATATATTAGGTTCGAGGCGATAAGGTTATTTCATATTTTGGCAAGAGACAAGATAGTAAATTATAATTTTAAGAACTTAAATCTCAATATATATTTTTTTACAATTTGTTGCTCAGTTTTTGTTATTGCTTCTATGTTTTGGATTTGAGTGAAATTCTTTGATCCCCCCTACCGGGCTTTTCCCCGGTGATTCAAGTCTAATATATCATTAGTACTATGTTGACGGGATGCGTTCAGTTATTCACAGTTTTCTTTAAAATTATGATTAAGTTTTCTAGTGTAATAAACATTAGGAGTTTCTTAACCAATTCCAACAGCACGAAGGAGCCGTAAAATATATCTGCTTGCATAATCTTGTTTTGTAGCAATGAAATCTAAGTTAGATCCCGGTTTCGTCTTTTCAATATTAAAATGTTGGCAGTCCCAACAATACAGTCTAGACAAGACTGAAAATAACCTTAAGTCTTTAACAAGACAACTGCAACCTAGTTTTGTGAAAAAAAAGTTTACACGGTCGATTAAGTATTTTTTAAAAATATTTTATGGTTTATACGGTTTATGGATAAAATACTTTCACACACGCATATTTTTTCTGATTGATCCCAAATTGACGAGTCATTGTTCCTCATAAAAAAATGGACGTTGAAAACTGCATAAAACGTGAATATCTCAGGCTGTAATCGCCTTGCAGATATTTGAAAACTAAAGATAGGATGATGAACGTGAAGCGACGCTTCTGTGAGATATAACACACAGATGCTTAATTTTAACTAGAATAGTTAATACATAAAGATTGAAGATAGGGTATTTGTAAAAACTAAAACGTTCACATACCCGGATTTCTTGAAGGGATTCATAAGAAACCTTCCTGGTGCACCATAACGAAAGACTATGGCAGGACTTCCTCATTACCATGGTATTTATAATGTCATTAAAAGTTTCGACAAATAATTGTAAAGCTTTTCAATGACAGAAGTGAAAAATATTAAGCCTTGCAGAGATATTTAAGAGAAGTATGCGCCACCCGCAATCATTCACTGAAAACAATGTGCTAGTGTTCTCATGCAAAGCTTGTAAGTCCACGACACACGCTGATTACAGCTGCTGTAAATTCATAGCATTATTGACAATGCAGCAAGATGTTGTATTCTAGGTTTACATCTGTGGCTATTAACGAAGAATATGACAGGTACCTCACTTGTAGTCTCATGTTTTCGTATACGTATTGATTGCCTTTCACTTTTGTACCTTCAACAGTCCATGCAGTCACCTTTGTACACTTATTTATAACTGGAATATGACCACACATAGTTTTGGCCGAAGTTTGCATGAAATGGTGTCCTCAGTTCTTTCCAACTTGTTTACCCACGAATTCTCTTTATTTCTTAGTTTTAAAACTAATAAACTTGCTGTAGTTTTAAACAATGAGTTTCAATGATTTGGGGGCTAAGATTGTTCAGGCTTAATTCATGCTTGAAGTTTAATTTGGCCAAATTGTGAATCACGGCGTTTGCATGAGATTGTCCTTATGAAGAAAAAAAGTGTAGTTAATGAATGCAAGTTCGGTTCGTTTCACTTATCAAAGCAAAACTGACTCAGTGAATTCGTACACAAATGTGTAAGCTTAAGGCTAATGATCTATCTTCTCACTCTGTGGTTCTATGTCACAAAGGCGACATGGTGTTTGTAGTAGTTCAACTCCAGTAAAAGCCTAACTTCATTACTATAAACTTTTATAAAGCGTCAGCGCACTCTCCTAGCAATATGAAGTGGCTCGATTCAGTGTAACCATTGTTTAATGACGAAAAGATTTCAAGAATTGTTCCAGGAAAATCACATGGTAAAGTCGTGTTAGAACCTTCGATAAAGTTTGGAAGATGTTCTTATGCTTCTAATTGTCATCAAATCCCAACCAAGTATGAAGTTTCTACATATTTGGTGAGCTCAGTGCTCGGACAAGACACAAAACTGAACTTACAAATGTCTCTATTATAAATTTCAGCTACTTTGAACTAAGAATGTAGTTGAGAATGTGTGATAAACAGATCTAGAGCGTTTGGAAAATATGTACTAACAAAAGGCGCTCCTTACCTTTAAAGAGCTGGTTTGAAAGCATGCAAACTTCTTGGTTGGTAAAGCTATACGAGTGTAAACTTAGTCTTTGCGCTTGAGTTACTAATTAGTGTTTGACACTCGAAAACGATTTGAGTTGTTAGAATAGAACGATCAATTCCCATGGGATCAGAATTTCAAATGAATGTGCAAATATTTAGCTGTTTGCATGGTACATATTACATTTTAAAAGTTTAAAAATGCATATGTTTTTGTGAACAAACAAAGGAAACAATACATGGATTTGAAAAATGCTTAATAAAACAACTTCGCCATAGAAACTTCTTTACATGTCGCTTACCTTATTTTCAATACCTATACTCATATAGTCTAGTGGACTAAAGAAGTTTTTTTATATAGAAAATAATATATACTGATATATCTCAAGACGTTTTAGTATTTCTATGCGTGCATGTCTCAAAGTGTCGAATTTCTGTCTTTTTCAAACCATATCAGACTGTTGATATATTTTTTCTTGCCACCCACGCGAATATGATTCGCCTTGTTCAAGGCCATATATACTTGATAATGTAAAATACTTCCCCATGAAGCTTATGCAACTCGCCACGCGATTGCGAAACTATATCTCGGATATTTCTCAACTACCGCAATTTCTTATCCTTGAACATTCTCGACTACATGAATCTTGATTTCTTCTTCTTTTTTCTTGAGCCGAGAACAAGCTTTTCAAGTCTGAACAAAGAGGCTTCCATTTGAAGTAAAATTTTAAGTATCTGTTACGTCCTACTCAGCTCGGAGTCTTGTGAGAAGGCAGAAAGCTCCCCGGACTTGTCCTTTCTTTTGAACGCACCCAACATGGCGCCAGAAGTAGAATTTTCGACCTTCTTACTAGAATATCAGCTACACAAGCTAACTGTACACGTGTTTTTGTTATGTTTACAGGAAGAAGTTTAAGGGAAATATAAATGAAACTGAATTTACTGAAACATATAGGGAATACTTCAGCTGGCATTTTCAAGTGAACTACAAAGAAACAATGAATTTTAAAAAGAACAATTAGCCCCGCGTGTTTCGAATGAATCTACAAAGAAACAATGGATGTGATCCTTTCGGTCAAATATATACTTTTATCAAGAGGAACCCTAGATAATAGTCGGTAAATATGCGCTCAAGATTTACAAAATATCTGAATGAAAGTGTTAAAAAGCCTGAGGCCTATAAGGAAATTTAAGTGCTAAGGCTACTTACAAAATAAAATAGTAAATTCTTTTACGCAAACTTAAAAGAAAGGGGCATTTTGCGTGTTTTAGTTTGAATAGGTAGAGCATTGAAAAGCATTGCCGCATTGTAGTAAAAGGACACACGGCAGTTGTTACTCGGGGTATTTTTACATTGTTTCCAGTTCTATGTTCTATGTTAGAAGTCACTTTCGAGCCAATACCGATAACGGTACTTTTCCGTCCAAGCACTTGAGGGGGATCCAGAGCAGCACTCCATATTTTGGTTTGACGAGGGGGATTGGAGAGGAGAGTTAAAAGGAGGGGGGAGGGGTGGGGGGAGTTGTTAGAACGCAACAAACACTGTTCCTAAGCGGGCAAGTGCTACTTCTCGGATAGCACACGAGCTGGGGTTCGTCCATTAAATATTAAAAGTTATTAGAACGCAACAAACACTGTTCCTAAGCTGGCAATCAAGTGCCACTCCTCGGATAGCATACAAGCTGGTTAACTCACTCACTGGCTCCAAAAATCCACATACTCTTTAAAAAAGAGTTAGTCCTTGCATCGTAAAGTAAAGTAAAGTAAAGTAAATTAAAGTAAAGTAGAGTAAAGTAAAGTAAAGAAAAGTAGAGTAAAGTGAAATAAAGTAAAGTAAATTAAAGTAAAGTGAAATAAAGTAAAGTAAAGTAAAGTGAATTAAAGTAAAGTGAAATAAAGTAAAATAAAGTGAAATATAGTAAAGTAAAGTAAAGTAAAGTAAAGTGAAATAAAGTAAAGTAAAGTGAAATAAAGTAAAGTAAAGTAAAGTGAAATAAAGTAAAGTAAAGTGAAGTAAAGTAAAGTAAGGTAAAGTAAAGTAAACTGAGTAAAGTAAAGTAAAGTAAAGTAAAGTGGAGTAGAGTAAAGTAAAGTAAAGTAAAGTAGAGTAAAGTAAAGTAAAGTAAAATAAAGTAAAATAAAGTGAAATATAGTAAAGTAAAGTAAAGTAAAGTAAAGTGAAATAAAGTAA
>JAOBRH010989066.1:9805-21611 GCA_027575125.1 Umimayanthus parasiticus | reverse complement strand
TTAGTATTATTGTATTTTATAGAAATAGTATTTTATTGAATTGTAAATTTTTTGTATTTGTAAAATCTACTGTAATTTAGCCTATGGCTGCAAATTTTAGATTATTAATAAACCACTTACTCACTTACTTACAAAGAAAGCCCAGTGCAAGAACAAGGTAGAGTAAATAGAGCTTTATGTTGCCATTTCTCTGCACACAATTCTCATTAAGTTCTTTTGAACCACTTTCATGCACTGACTGAGGAATATATTCACTGTAGCAATGGGAATGGTTTGAGAATTTACGGGATGTTAAATAAATCGCAAAATGCAGAACAATAATTTAGATTTGTATTTATGGCGGCGCAGTAATCGAGTAATCATGTGAGTAAATTCGTGTCCAGCTTTTACCAAATGCCAGAAACAGCTTCAGATAACTTTATTCAATTATTGAAGGAAACTTTTGATCGTGAACTGACAGTTTTTTTTGTAGGCAGTCGCAGCCACCTCAGTAACTGCAGATAAGACTGTCAGAGCGCCTGTACCAAGTGCAAACGACAAAGACAGCGAAGAGGAAGAACGCAAGAACTTGAAGAAGGAAAACAATGCGGCTTGGGAATGAACCCGCCGCTATCAGCATTCGCCAAGTCCCATGGACATAATTTTTAAATATATTTGCTTGTTTGCTTTCCTTCAAAATAAACGGTACATCCTTGTGTTTAATTTAGCGGTAGCTTCTTTGGGTCTACCGCTTCCTCTGCGAAGGCCGCCATGACGGAATTATCGTGCACCAGAAGTCCCTTCATTTAGGAGAGTTATAGTTCGCAATGGGACATAATATAATTACAAAACTAAATTAAATGTATCAATCCAAATAACTTGTAAAATTCAAGAAAAATGATGGTAAGATGCTTTTGATAAAAGCAGATTTTCTTGTGACAAGCACAAAATCTGCGAAACTTGATTTCAGATTACCATACCACGAATTCAAGATTTGCTGACTAGAACCTACTCTTCCAGACCCTGATACAGCGTCTTTAACAAAATTCGTCAAGCAAAGCATATGATAGCCTATGAAATGCACTTGAAAATAATTAGTTTTTTAAAAAAATAAAATATTCTAGTTTCGGACTAGAATTAAAATCATCATTAAATAAACTCATACTGGGAGATGCATATATAAATACAGCTAAGGATTCTCAATTAATAATTTACAATCATTCCAGCCTTAAATTAATAATCAGATTTACAATAGTTTAAAATGAAAAAAGTGTGCGTGTAAAAGTTATTACACTAAAAGCTATCAGTTAAAAATGCGTTTAAAAAGAAATGTTTTAGTTCTGGCTTGAAAGTATTCAATGATTTGCAGGTCCTCATGTCTTCTGGAAGAGAATTCTACAGTGCTGGGCAATATACGAGAATACTCTTTCTCCATAGGTCTTTAGATTGCATCTGGAAACTCTAAGTAAAGCTTTATTTGAGGACCGCAATGCATGTATGGGAACGTAAGGAGTTCTTTCAAGTACAACGTTGCCAAGTTATTTAGTGATTTAAATGCTAAAAGTAAAATTTTGTAATCTATTCTTTCAGCTACAGGCGGCCAATGTAGCTCCTTGAGTATAGGAGTAATGCTATTATACTTTCCAGTTCCAGTAAGAAGGCATGCGGCAGAGCTTTGAACATACTGCAGCCTCTGAATCTGGCTTTGCGAAAGGCCTGATACCAGAGAATTACATTCATCTAGTTTTGTAGTTACAAAGGGTGGATAAGTGTATCACAGTCCTTAAATGTTAAACATATGTTTTCACAGTTTAAAAGGAAAAGGCAATAAATTGGCAACTTAACTTTTAATAAATTCGAATCCTACCGTGGTCAGTTCTGGCAACAGAAATGTAAACTGATTCAAACGGACCTACACGAGTGTCAACACACGTACGTACAAATAACATGCATACTTGCAGCATCACAAATCGCAAACAAATATCGCTCCTAGTTGAGTGCATGTGGAATGCACAACAATTACACGACTTTCAATGCACACTTTAATTTGAAATCGGTGAGCTAAAAATTAAAATAATAAACAAGTATTACCAAATAAGTTGTAGCACATAAATCTGAAATTATTTCATCCCGGATATATGATAGAACAGTTAAACGCATTAACAAGAAATAAAGGAATACGTGATCACTGGTTCCTCAAGAACACCAAACATTTCGTCATAACCGGAGTCTATTGATAATTGAAAGATTCTGCACAGAATTGGTTTGACACTGATTGCAAATTGTTTATGGACATGTGCTGATATCCCATCAAGCCATGCGGTTTTGTGATTATCAAGGTTTGACAGCAGCTTGCGTATCTTTGCCGGCTCAATGACACAGGGGTGTCATGGTAGCGTGGATAAGGCGATGTTCCCCATGTTTAGCATGGTTAGGATATCAGGCTTTTTCTGCAAAGATTGATTGCATTGGATTTGCTGCTTAAGAGTTTCTGATTTCTCTTTCAAAGTAGACAAAGTTTTACCCGATTTAAATTTCAAATCTACTGATAAACTAACAAACCTGTCTCGACCAATAAAATAAACAAAGCTTTGTGATCATCTATTTATTTGCGTTTTTATAAATTTCAATTTGCATTGTCTTAAGTCAGACATCCTGCTACAAGGTATGTTATCTTAACATTTCGTGGTCATGGCTAGGTAAACAAACTATTTCAAAAACGCTGTAAACATTCATAATGATCTATTACTTCGTTCTCTACTGCGTCGTCTCGTCCCACAGGCAAGAGCTACTTGCCGCAATCGTCAACATTTGAATAAAAATTTCAAAGCTTTAATTAAGACAACACGAAACATATTCCATTTGGATCATTACGAAACGACAATATTAACATCTGCATCAGAGGCAACACAGCTTCGGATTGGTTAAAACAAAAATCCAATTTACTTTAAGGAGAAATTCAACAATAGGGCATATCAAAGGTGCTGCTGCTTTTGATTTCTTCGTTGTGCTTGACACGAAAAACGTTAATTTCATTTTTCTTTAAACCACAGTTATCCATGCGAAGCAAATTTCATCAAAATTTATTAAAAATATAGAAATGACAAACGAAAATGATTCTTGGGAGTTGAAGCTATTTATAACAGCCACGATTTTGTATTATGACAACAATGGCTAATAAGGTAGACCTCAGCAAACACAAATATTATTATATGACATCATTGTTACTATTGTTTCGTTCAATCAGATCAAGTCTTTTTCAAGTTAATAAACAACACACAAACCCGGTTCAATTTTCCAGATTTTTTAAAGTTTGAACACAGTTTCTGAATTATTGTAAAGGTTTTACAGAAATGTTTTTCTCAAATCTTTTAACCCCCCCCCCCTCCTAAAAGTTAAAATGGTCCACCCCAAATGTCAAAGAGCAACTCTGTGACAACCTACAAAATAAAGGAAATTTGTTTGCATTTTTCTAAAAATCAATTCGCATTGTCTTAAATCAGATACCTTGCTGAAAGAAATATAATCTTAACAAGTAAAAACATTACATAAACCTATATATAATAAACTGATTCTCTGCTTTTAACTCTGTCGCCTTCTCTGGCCAGTGAAAGCTGCTTGCTGCAACCGTGAACAGTTGAACGAAACTTTCAAAGCTGTTATTTTAAAAGACGCCAAGAAACCTTCTCCATTTGAATAAATGACAAAACGAAAACAATATTAAAATCTATATATAATCTATAATCACAGGCAAAATCTTTTTTTCAAATTGGTTAAAACAAAAATCCAATTTACTATAAGGTGTAATTCAACAATAAGACACATCAAAGGTGATCGCACGTTTGTTCTCTTCGTTTTACTCGTCACGGAAATCGGTAAATTAATTTCTCTTTTAATCCATGGCCGGAGTAACTTATAGTAAACAATACTGATCAAAATGTTTTAAATTACAGAAATGTCAAACAAAAACGACTCCTAATCTATTCCTAGCAGGTGATATCAGTGATACATATCAGTCGCAGATCTGTGCTTCGACTTTTTCCTATCATTCTGGTATGGCGTCATTGTCACTATTGCTTCGTCCAATCAGATCATGCTTATTTTAAATTAGTGAAAACACTCATTATTCTTTCAATTTCACAGTTTCTTCAATATAACAAAAATTGTCAGGCAAAGCGTCTGACAGTCTATGAAACTAAGATGAAATTAATCTCTTAAAAATAAAACATTCTAATTTAGGACTAGAAATAAAATCATTATTAAAAGTTTGGAAGTGTATATTTTCACAGTTTTTAAGAAAAGAAAATTAAATTGACAACTGAACTTTGTATAGTTTCGAATCCTACGCTGGCCAGTTATGGCAACAGAAATACCGGTATCAAATGAACATCCGCGAGTGACATCACACGTACGCACAAAACACACGCACACGTGCAACATCACTCACACATGTACAAATGTAGATAAACATCGCTCCCAGTTAAGTGCATGTGGAATGCACAACGACTACACCATTTTCAACACACAATTTCAGTTTCAAGTCGGTGAGCCAAAATTTGAAATAGTAAACAACATCACCAAATGAACTGTAGCACGTAATTCTGGAGAGATTTCATGATATGCTTCAAGAAACATCTAAAATTTTCTATTATCTCTAGCTACTAAGAGTAAAATTAACATACATCAGTGTTTGGCCCACGCTTTCTTTTGTTTTTTCTCTCTCTGTCTCTTCTTTCTTTCTCCTTTTCTTTCCATTTATATTTGTGTCTCTGTGTCCGCGTTTCCTTAATCGTTGTATGTACAGTTTAAAGCACATTTTCAACAAATACATCAAGGAAAATTATTTTCGAATGGATCAGTTATTTAGCTAAATCATTATCCTTTTGCTATTTCTAAATTGGCTGAGCTCTTAATAACCGCAAAAAATATTCTGTCACAACAAATTTAGGATGCATTCGATTGACCCTATTCCGTCTATTCCGGAATAAAAATAAAATTTCAAAATTCTCTCCTGATTCCCATAACAATCAAACATCTAGTTAAAGGTAATGACTGGGGCGAGAGATATAACTTGGTTGAGTTTTTCTTCTAACTTGGCAGGAATTGTGGCCAATAAGATTAAACAAAGTTTTTATTCTGTTTATTCCTATTCCGGAATAGAGTCAATCAAACACGCCCTTAGTCTTGTAAATTTAAAGAGCAATAAAGTATGTTTGCTTATTTGATAGAACATTTAAGCGTGCTATAAGGAAATAAAGGAACATGTGATCTCTGATTCCTCAAGACCACCAAACATGTCGTCATAACCGGGGTTGACTGAGCCATGACATTTTTTGCAGAGAATTGGTTCGATACTGACTGCACATAGTTGGAGGATACAAACTAAAACCCATCAAGCCAAAGGGTTTTATGGTCAAAGTTTGACAGTAGCTTGCTATGCCTGTTGGGTCAATAACAAGGTGTGGAAGTGTGGATGAGGCGATGTTCTCGATATTTAGCATGCTTAGCAAACCTTCTTCTGTAAAGACCGATAAGACGCGCGCTACGTCCTGGTTAAAATTTTCCGATTTCCCTTCATTTGAGGTAGAGATAGCTTCACATGAATTAGTTATCAAATTTACCGATAAATTTACAAATCTGGCTCGATAAATAAATAAACAAAACTTCAACTTCTTACTTGCGTTTTTATAATTAAAATTTCAATTTGCATTGTCTTTAGTCAGACATCCTGCTTCAAGACATGTTATCTTAATAGCATTCGGTAGCTAGATAAACAAACTTGGCCCAAAAAAGCATTACATAAACCTTCAATACAAACTACAGTATTATTTCTATTTCAATGGCGTCGTCTCGTCCGACGATGTTTGGTTGCCGCAGTCTCGTGAAGATTTGAGTAAAAATCTAAAAGCTGTTATTAAGGGCACTACAAAATATTTCCGTTTCGAATAATTGAGAAACGAGAACAATATTAACATCTGCATCAGATGCAAAACTGTTTTGGATTGGTTAATGACAAAAATCCAAATTACTTTAAGGAGAAATTCAACAATAGGACTCAGTAAAGATGCTGCCGCTTTTGATCTCTTCGTTTTTCTTGACACGGAAAACCTTAATTTCATTTTTCTTTAATCCACAGTAAACTATACGAAGTAAATTTGATCAAAATGTTTAAAAATACAGAAATGCCAATCGAAAACGATTCCTAGGAGTTGAAGCTATACATAATAACAGCCACGAATTTTTATTTTGTGCAAGAATGGCTAACATGATAGACTTCATCAAACACAAATATTGTCTTAAGTTGACATCCTGCTACAAGATATGCTGTCTTTGCATTTATTAGTTATTGCTAGGTAAACAATATAATCTCAAAACATAAAAATATTTTAAAACTTTGATGTTAAACCATAACTTCGCTGTTACTTCTGTCAAATCCGGCGACTGAACAATCGTGAACATTTGAAGGAAACTTTCAAAGCGGTTGTTAAGACGCCACAAACCGTTTTCGCCGAAAACATTTTAAAAAAATTAAAATATCTACGTCAAAGGCAAAACTGTTTCCGATTGGTTAAAACAAGAATCCAATTTACTTAATTAATCGAACAATAGGAAACATCAAAGTTAGTGTTGCTTTTTGTCTCCTCAGTTGTCTCCGCACGAAAATCGGTCATTTGATTTTCCTTTAATCCATACCAAGCAAGGATGTTCATAGTCATTCAAAAATACATAAATGTCAAAGGATAACGATTCCTAAAAGATGAAGCTATACATAACAGTGACAAATATGTTTTAAGTCAAATATTGTGTTTTGATCTTTGTGCTATGACGTCATTGTCACTATTGTTTCGTCCAATCAGATCATGCCTTTTTCAAGCTTGTGGCCGAAATACACAACCCTCTCAATTTAAGTATTTTTCAAGAAATTTTAAAACAGTTTCTGAATTTCACAATAATTCACGAAGCAAAGCATTTCAGCGTGTATGAAATTGACTTATTCTATTAAAAGTCAAACACTCCAATTTCTACAGGAAATGAAGCCATGATGAAAACGACAAAAGTCATTATTGAAGATGAAACTACCTATATATTTAAGGTTGCTAAGCTAAAAATGGTGAAACTCATATTTTCCTAAAATTGGAACTTCCAAGGAAAAAGTAATAAATTGGCAACTTAACTTTGAGCAATCTCGAAACCTACAATTGCCAAGTTCTGGCAACATAAATGTGAACGGAATAAAACACACAACACACGTGCTACATCACTTACACAAACGTAAACAAACAATGGTCCCAGTTGATTGCACGTAGAATGCCAACCAACCGCTCGAGGTTAATTCAAATCTTTCAGATTCAAATCATTGAACCAAAATGTTAAATGCCGTAACTAAGTAAGTATTACCAAATGAACTGTAGCACCTAAATCTGAAACGATTTCATTACAAAATATTTAAACGTGGTAACAAGAAATAAAGAAACACGCGATTTCTTGTTCCTCAACAACACCAAACATATCGTGAACAATTGGCAAACCGACAGGCTCATGTACGCTTTCGTGATAACAACTATCGTGACTGATGTTAAACCATGGTTAGTATCAATCATGTTACTGACAATATATATAAGAAGGCTGAGTCAAACGATCTTTCAATACACTTTCGATCAACATTGAAGGGACGTTGATCATCATTTGAACAAAGTTAACTGTTAACTTGCAGTCACAGGTAAGAAGACCTGGAAAGCCTCCGACCCAGTCATCCAAAACAAGGATTGAATTGTCTTGTAACAACATGCCCCTAGAGGAACAGGCCACGAATAAATCCAAAGTCATGACTTCTCAGTGTGACCAGAGTACCACTGATGGTGTTTCTATATCACTGACACCACTGAAAGATCTTGCAGAAAAGCTGGCTGCTGTTGGCGATGAAATGACACAAACACACAGTCAAACATCATTTATAAACAAACACTGGACCCTTTTGAATTGGGACACATTGGAACGCTGTGCTTGTAGATCTATAACAATCATTGCAAAGGAAATGTTACACGTGTGATTTGGAAATAGTCAAATCTTAAAGTGTAATTACATATACAATTTCCCAGAAGAACGAACTGACAAAATCTTCAAACATTGAAATTATTTTTTATATCATTATATTGGTATCTTGAAGTATGTTAAAGCATTAAATTGACATATTGACAGCAGTCGCTTTCATTGACGATTTGCTGACCGAGCTAACTTTTATGAAAAAAGCAATAACTAACGCAAATGTCTTTTGTTATTATCTTAATAGTTTTAATAAAAAATTCTGTTGTGATTATCATTATGTTATTTACAAATATGTACCTGTAGTTGCATTTCAATTCTCCTGCTATTCAGATAGCAAAAATATCTTTAAATGATTTTGTCAATACTTTTAAAATCTTTATCAGTTCTTATAACTTTGATAGCGTCAAAGTTAAAATCATTTGATTGTTTTTTCTTCAATCTTGTTAAAACTTTTCAAAAAGATGTATGCAGAAAAGACAATATTTTGTATTGGGAACGAGAGCAATATTGAAGAGTAGTCAGTGAAAGGGAACATCTTATATGCACTTACTATATAAAGCGAATGGCACGTTATAAAATTATATTGGTTTATCGAAACAATTCTGATTTGGCCTTTCCAGGTAACGTATCCTTTTCAACATAAAAATATACTAAGAACCCGAAACCGTATCAACACAAACATTTATTTTTCATATTTCAGATCAACTGTGGAAAATTTCGAGATCTTCAACACAAATATCAATATCTCTTTGCCAGTACACGCTTTTTTCTATCAAAACTTGTTTACATTTATTACAGAAATATTTAACAAATGTTTACTAGCTTATAGTAATCCTTGATTACCCAGTTTAGTCGTAAAACGAAATCTGGGCTTCAAATTCTTCAGAGAAAACCAACATATAAAGTATATACTCCATACTTACAGCTATATTGCACACATTATTGAGATTGGTTGAAACGAAACTCCACTTTACTACCATCTTCAACAGCATGCAGTACTAGTGACATGTGAAATCATTAATTTGTGGTTTTATTTTCTAGCGTTTCCTTATGGATCGATTTAGATCAGCTGTACACGCAACAACATGCCGGTTGCGATGTGTTAGACACAGGCCTTCTATAATTTTTTTCTTGAGAGCTCGTACGTTTTTCAAGCTCGTTCATCTTAAAACTAAAAGATATATAACTCTTGCAAATAATAAAGTGTTGTCGAGTTCGGTAATGTTGCTATGACAACAGCTTTGTTAAATTGCACGAATCTCAAATTTGAATTCTGCATCAGAGCAATTCATATATTGCTTCAACGCTAAAAGAAAGCTTTAAGATGACACAATATTTTGCTCTAAGATTTCTGCCAACTTGTTCACGTTTTTGCAACCCCAACAGCAAACTCGAACCATTTCTTGTATCTTGAAGTTTTTCTAAGTTTTAATTTCAAATCAAAGCAGAATTCAAACCAAAAAGTCTCCAACTAATTTCGTTTTGAAAATGATAATTACTTCTGGAAGAAATTGCAAATTTCTTGAAACAAAACGAGAAATCTTTGGAATTTTACATATTTGAAATTGAAGCTAAATTCTCAATTTGAAAAAAATGTTCGAATCAAGAAGTCAGCTTCTAAATATTAAATTTGATATTAGAATCATTTTTGACTGGCTAAAATGTAGAATTGATAAACCTCATGTATCACACGAGAATGTGTGCACGGTACACGTACTTTAAGAAGACTCAGTTTATTCTCTTCGTCACAAAAGCAATATGCATATACAGGAATAATTACACAGGACTAGCAAAACAAGAAACAGTTTAATCGATGTGACAGGTATTTTCACGCATATTGCTGCTGAAACTCATCAGTATTAGAAAAGTCCCAGGCGCACACACATATCCCACTTTCTGTGTGGTCACAAACACATTGAGGCGTACACGACGCACATATATCTGCAAAACACACACACAAACACTTGTTAGGCAAAAAATAATCTGCATGAATTAACCATTTGCTTTTTCACAGCCAGAAAAAGTTCAAGTATTTTCGAGTAGAAAGTGGACGCATCTTCAGTGATGACCACTTGCTCATTTAAAACATGATAAAGATGATGTCCCAGAGGAAAACTATAATGGCAGGCTGATTTTTTCACTCTAAGATGATTTCTTATGCTAATTATTTTGAACATCTAAATTTATAAAAAAATTATTTGTTGTCAATTATTTGCAAAAAATACATTTACAACGGCCATTACTATTTTCATTTTGCACATTTACTTCAGGTAATACAAACAATTACTACTGATAATCCAAAAATTCTATGTCAACCTATAATATAAACGGACAAACTCTATCCTCTGATTAGCATTTTTAAATCCAGTGCTCATTGTCTTAAGGCATTCTGCTACAAGATATGTTATCTAAACATTCAGTAGTTACGGCTATAAGTAAACAACTTTAACACATAAAAACATTTCGTAAACATCCATAATAAGCTGTTGCTTTCCTTATACTGTAATTACGTCGATTAAAAGCTGTTTGCCACAATCGTGTACATTTAAACGAAACTTTCAAAGCTGTTTTTAAGACACGAAACGTTTTCGATTTAAATAAACTACGAATCGACAACAATATTAACATCTACATCAGGAGAAAAACTGTCTTTGATTGGTTAAAACAAAAATCAAATTTACTTAAAGGAGTAATTAACAATGGGACAAATCAAAGATGGTGCCATGCACTTTTGATCTCTTCATTTTTCTCGTCACGGAAATTGGTATTTTCATTTTTTTGAATCCACAATAAGGGAGACTAAGCTAAATTGACTAAAATGTTTAACAAATGCCAAAATGTCAAACGAAAACGATTCCTAGGAGTTAAATCCATACATATCAGTCTAAAATTTGTGCTAAGTTGATATTGTGTTTTGATCTTTGTGCTATAAATTCGTCCAATCAAATCATGCTTTTTTCAAACTAGTGACCGAAACACAAACCCTCCCATACTCAAGGATTTTTGTAAACTTAAACACAGTTTCTGCACTATAACGAAATTCATGAAGCAAAGAATCGGATGGTGTATGAAATTAACTTGAAATTGGTTATTGATTATTGTCTTAAAGTGAAAAAATTCTAGTTTTGAACGAGAAATCAATAAATCATGATTAGAGAGACAAACTGTTATTGTAAGATGCAATTACCACCACAACTAGGATTGCCCAGCTACAAAAAAAGTTTAAACCTATAGAATTCATTAAAAGCACTAAACTGACAATCAACTTCACTTTCAATTACTTCGGATTCTACAGTTCCCCAGTTCTGGCAACAGAATGTGAACTGAATCAAACAAATATGCACAAGTGACATCACACGTACGTACAAAACACACGCACATGTGAGACGTCATTCACATAATTGACGATCCTTGTTGAGTGCATATGGAACGCACAGCAACCATATAATGTTTAAAACACACTTTCAGTTTCAAATCGGTGAGACAAAGCTTAAAAAAATAATACAAAAGTATTACCAAATGAGTTGTAGCACATAAACCTGACATGATTTCATGATAGAACATCTAAACGTGGTAAAAAGAAATAAAGGAACACGCGATCTCTTGTTCCTCAAGAACACCAAACATATCCACGCGATCTCTTGTTCCTCAAGAACACCAAACATATCCACGCGATCTCTTGTTCCTCAAGAACACCAAACATTTTGTGATCAATTGGCAAACAGACTCATGTACGCTTTCGTGGTAACAACAATCGTGATCGGTATTAAACCATGGTTAG
>JAOBRH010987956.1:2289-13495 GCA_027575125.1 Umimayanthus parasiticus | reverse complement strand
TGACGAGGGCAACAATCAACAACAGTTTGGCTTTTTGGTTTGGCATCTGTAAATTTTACATACCACCATAGTTACTACCTAATCAGCAAGCTAGGACAGCTAGGTTTGCCAAGCAAGTGACGAGGGCAACAATCCCAGTTGCAGTTTGGCTTGTAACACTTAAAGCGGACTTTTTATAAATCTTATTTGCAATTGAAATACTTCTCAATGTGAAATAAACTATTTGAAGATATATGTTTTTGCCGAGTTTTTTTTTTACATTGACATTTTAAAATGACATATAATGGTTTAAATCCATTTCAGTTTTAGAAAATACTTGTGAAGCCTGTAACAGAATGCGCGTGTTGCATTCATGGTGAAAGAAAATCAAAAGTGTACGGCAGTAGTTTTTCAAAACGATATCTTAATATTGCCTTAACCATTGCAACAAGAGCTTTTTTGTTTCGTCGAATTCCTCAGCTAATTGCCTGCACTGGGTGCAAATGTAAGGAATCCCGTTCACACAAGGCTGGCCAGTTCTAAAAGGCATTCACATCGCATTATTCAGGCAGGCTTATTACAGCAACCTTTTACATTTCTTCACTGCAAGGTCTCCATTTCTTGTTTGATGAAAATTCAGTAACTGCAAACTTATGACGTTGGTGTACTGCCATTTAGCTTCGCTGTCGTCAGCTGACCCTCAAGTTTGACCAGTTTTCTAAACAATACACCCACTTTACTCCTTGCCATAATGTCTTGACATCAGAGTAGGACAAAATAACAGTAACTTTATAAATAACAAGTTTGATCCTCGAAAAGTCCTATCTTTTCGTTTGACTTATACAAAATCTCTCATGATTGTGAGGGCTTCAGAGGATATTGCGCAATCCTGGCATTTCTTGGGAAGAAATACAATCGGTATTGGCCGTGGATGATATCGATAACAACAAAATGCAACGCGGCTTTGGCATAACCAGATGTCACTCCTGACGTTGCTAAGGAAAAACAGGGTCCAACCGGTTTTCGTTATCATCATGACGTCATGCCACGTGATCATTGTCTGATCTCAGAGGATAATATCTGTCAACTTGGCCTTGATCTTGAGGAAACGTCTCTTAAACTCCAATCCATCCCCCTGACACAAACATAAAGAAATGCATCAACGATTGTTCATGGTTTAACGATTTCAGCACCTAACGATTGGTGCATGGTGTTTGAATTTCAACTTGTGATTTTATTTAGGCGAAGTCACAGTATTCAAACTATTTTTAAAAACGTACTTCATCCATAACCAACACCGAACATCGTGCTTGGGCATCGTCTCTTATTTGAAGGGGCGCCTCCCCTATGACCGATGTTTTGGTAGATTAGCTTGGTTCAGATTTATCACCACCGATCATCATCTATGAAAAACGAAACGTCTTGATCTTCCATTTTCTTGATCATCACCCAAACCCAATGAAGTATCTTCTCGTTTTCAACGCTAAACATCACGAATTTCCTTTTAAACAATCCCTACCATCTAATCTCGATGAAGTATCTTCACGCATTTAACATCTTTCCATTCGATTCCTACTATTAAACTCGACGAAGTACCTTGATTTCAAAACATTAGGAACTCTGTTTCCATTAATTTCCTACCAAAAGACTGGATGAAACATCTTGTTTGTAAACCTAAACGTCACGAATTCTCTCTCGAGTCAGTCCCTCAGTACCATCTAAGCTCAATGACTTACCTCCTCTCGTCCTTAATACCTATAATCATTACGAATTACCTTTCCATTCAATTCTCGATGAAGTATCTTCTTTCCATTAAATTAAACTCAAGCTCGAAAAAGTTTCTGCTCGGTTATAGATCAACAAAACAAATGAATGAATTTTCGTATTTGTAACAAACCTTTGAGAGCCTGAAATCTACCAAAAGGGGAGACGATGGTCCCATGTCCACCAGGTTCACCTTGATGCTCAGTGGATTCTTACGGCGGTCCGTTGTTGTAATAGTTAGCTGTTTTAGATTTAAAAAAAATCGTTTAAAATAAACTGAGAAGAGTTAAAACTTTTCAAAATAGAAAAGAAGTTTATTAGATTTATTTTAACATTTTTAAATTTTAACATTTAAAAATCCCATTTTAAAATGGCTCAAAAACTTCTAAAAAGACTTTCTTTGTGTCAAAAGAATCCTGAAGTTTCTTACAGCGAGACGCACGCTACCGTTGCCACCGGGGAAAATTTTGAAGTCTTTCGTGACACTTTTCTAACAGTTTTTTGACACTTTTACAAAGGGGCTTGATGGTGTAACTCATCAAGCCCCTTTGTAAAAGTGTCAGAAAAGTGTCACGAAAGACTTCTCCGGTGGCCGGCAAAGGTAGCGTGCGTCTCGCTGTAATAGCAGGCAAACTGAACTATTTATCAGTTAATGTGTACTGTGCAACCGTTCAGGCTGATGAATACAAACAAATCCATGCAGTAGCGTGGCGGAGAAAAATTCCCATTGTTTCTCCACCAACAAGAAAATAATTGCCATAATTTTAAGTTATCTTTCGCCCGATGCTACAAAAGAACAACGAAATAGAATGGCGTTGAATAAAAAATAATTTACGAGGCTCCGAACAAAAGTGACAAATGTTTATCGCTAATATTAATGCCTCATTCCTCCAACAAAATATAGTGCACCTATTTGGAGTAATCTGTTGTACCTGTCGAGGGGTGTTGACCCTGAAGTTATAGCCGCTCCTGTCCAAAACTACTTTCAGCTTACGCACTGTGGACTCCAGGTCTTTCTTGGTGTGGAACCTTGTCATCCTCTTCACCAGTCTCTGGAATGGAGTCTGCAACAGAAAACATGATCCAGAAACAAACTTCTGAGGCAGAGTATCAAAATGCGACTGAATTGGAAAACGGAACATCTTATCTATTCCAACCAGAGTTATTTTAAAAAAACTTTTATTTTAACTATTGCCTCACAAATATCTTGTTTGAAACGTTAAAAGAAACTTATGTTGTACGTTGTTCCAATCAATACATGTTCATTGAAATAAAAATTGTTGCAGGGAACTGGGCCATGGATTTTGTTCTTTGTAGTAAAACAGGGCAGTAGAATTCTCGACAGAACGATTCTCTCCTCTCCTGCACAGGAGAAAGTTGACCGTTGAGCGCAGCAAGCCCATCCAAGGTTGGCTTAGCACAAGCAACTTCATGTTCCGTGGACGCCGTTCAAAAACCATCACAAAAAGCCAATCCTTTTCGTCAGTTTAAAAAATTGAACCCTTAAAGACCAATTTATAAAGACAAACATCGATCGAAACAAAATTGTAAATTTCTGGTCTGAAGTTCCTAAAACATGTTTTCAATTCCATTAGGTGGCTAAAACTATTGAAATCAAACAACTTTTCGCGGCATAGCTGGCCAAGGATTGACCCCAAACCACACACATTTTGTACGAAAGATAAACTATCTTTGGTGAAGTGCTTCCATCGTCAACCATTTTTTCTAGCACGTTCATTTAAATGACAACCATATTTGGAACTTTCAATTTCACGGAAAAAGCCAACTAGAAGAAAAATATAAAACAGTGACAGATAAGTCCAACAGTCCTAAGGACCTTCCCAAAAGCCAAAGTTTGAGGAAATACCAGTATCTGGTCGGGACTATCCTACAAAAAGCCAGAAATGTTGGACATACACAGGGCCACCTTGGTAAGGTAAAGGTGTGCACGGCGATATTACTTTCACGGCCCTTCGTTTGAGTATAATCCAATTGATCGCGCAGCTTTTCTGGGAGGCAAAAGAGCCACACGGAACAAGAACACTCTAGATTGTAAGGACAAAATAGCAGGATGTTGCGGTGTTACGGCAAAAATATATCTTTTAAATTTCTCAAATATGTACTCTACTAGAATCGGTCAATTTTAAACCTGTTAAATGTTCGAGTGTTTAAAGGAGACATCCAAGTATGGTTTACCTGTGACGATCCAGGGGTGCAGGGCAACTGGCTGAGCAACATGTGGTCGGGATGAACAGGCTGGGAAAACCACAGGCCACCAATGCAATCATCGACAGCTCCTGTTTCCTCAGCATTGGTTGTATTACCGCTGTCGAGGTGGCGAGGTTCAGGCTGGGAGGCCGATATATGACACGTCCTGGCAAAAATTGACGTCACAAGCTTTGTTAGAGAAGCGAGGTTTAGAGAAAATGTCAGCGGCCTACAGTCTCGAAAATCACTGCCACCAAGTCTATCAACGCTTAATTTAAGTTGATCAATTCTTGAAAGTAACCATTCAAGTTGGATTCAGTCCTGAAGATTTTTATGCTTGCTAGTTACACGAACTAACAACTTGAAAACGTCAGTTTAATTAAACATGTTTATGTGTGAACGCGACATAGGATACCCCCCTCAAAAAACCCTTAACCCTAAAAACTAGTACACTGTAACGTGACCAGTCAAAGTACAGCTCAAATAATTGTACATGTATGCGGAAGGTCTGTCGGGATATAATACCTGTTTTGTCTGTTATAATTCGGTGGACTGACATCGGCTTCTGAACAAACTCTCTTGAAAGATTGTGTTCCACAGGGAGACTCACATGGAGAACTTCCATAAACACCTGTTGGCAACACGACCAGACTTGCGTCAGTTTTGTCCGAATTACCAAGGAGTGTCTGATTGACAATATTCCAGAATAGAAATACAATCAGGAAGATTTCTAAATACCCTCGCCGAAGAAGCAAACAATAAACGATTGTCCGATATAACGAATTATGATCAGCTTAAAACAGGCAACCAGTTTTGTTCATTTAAAAAAAAAGCATACTGCTCCATTGAAGGGATCACATTTCTACATTCCGCATAGATTACACCCCTGCTTTTGCGTTAATTATTGACCGAGTCTACCTTCAATTAAGTTTATATACGATCTCTGATACAGAATGTTGTTTTCTTTTTGCCATAATCTTGCTTCTTCTCTTGATGGCTAATAAAACGTCAAATTTAGGGGTCGTCGGTGCAACAATTGTTTGCTAAAGGCCGTAGAGAGCGTATCCAGTGGGTAGGGGTTAGTCTACGCGCAAGAGTTGAAAATTGTTTTGAAAGAATACCGACTTTTAAATCAGTTCACATGCTTAAAAATATCAAATGTTGTTTTTAGGTTACAAACATGTACAAAATTAATTTTGTTCTGCACTCGCCCGTAATCGATAGCTTAGGACAACATTGCTTTTCAAAGGTTTGTAAAATTTCGATCAACGCTCAAATGACTCGTGTATACGTTAGCTATAAAATTATAAATATTTCAAACGCTGATTTTAATTTTTGGTGTGTTCACGGTCTTCTAAATGATCTTAGAAAGAGCAAATAAAAGGTATCTCTACGGCCAGTTTGTCTTATCCTGTGCCGCTTTAGTTTAAACTGAACGATCACATCCTTCAGATGAAATTTCTTATGAAATGCGTTTTCTTTCGGAAAAGAAACATGCTGGCCAACAAAAAGTCCCTGGCACAACAACGAGCAACAAACAGGTCACGAACTTTTTCTAGAAAGCTTCCCGCATCATTGCTCGTGTTTAGTGGTGCTTTTTTTTTTTTGCTATTTGACTGATCAAGCAGAAATTTGTTGGTTCAAAATCATATTTATAGCAATTCGTAACGAGCCTTGCAAGGCTAAATTTAAGATATTTCCTTAAACTTACGTGAAATGCGAAAG
Source organism: Umimayanthus parasiticus (assembly GCA_027575125.1). NCBI lineage: Eukaryota > Metazoa > Cnidaria > Anthozoa > Zoantharia > Parazoanthidae > Umimayanthus > Umimayanthus parasiticus. Next base: position 7,819 of record JAOBRH010987956.1, on the reverse strand, counting down.
ACTCTCGCAAACAGAATCTGCTTTAGCACTTCATACACCTTGATTCAGCTTTTACAGTTAGACATAGTAGTCGAAAGGTACGTCTTTAAATATTAAGATTTTTCCGCACAATTTGGAGGACTTTGATGTTGAAAATGTTGATGGACCTCTCACGTTAAATTTTTTTTGAACCGGAACGGTTCTTACTACATTGTACATTTAGTTGCACTTGCATTAGTTCCAGATGCAAGGTTTATAGTATTCAAGCGATTACTCAGTTATTGTTACAGTTTTTATGCAGTTAGATTCATACTTACCTTCTCTCGCAGCTTTTGGAACTGAAAATGATCTGCGAATGAAACATTATCAGCTTATTATAGGAATTTCTTTGCTGAAAGCTCATGTACATGTACGCAACTGCACTCTGTTAAACCACTTCGGTCACTTTCCACTTGTGTAGTCTGGCCGGTCCGACCAGTCAGTTCTTAAATGGAGCTTAAAACTGGCCAGAAGCAGTTCTTTTCGGCCGGCCAGACCGGACAAATGAAAAGCGACCATAATATTGCAACGAGAGATGTTACTTCGTTCGTCATCTTTATTTGCGATAAAGATAGTAAACCAAATCTTGCGACGAGGTACAGAGATCTAACTGCACGTCCCGCTATGCAGGACGACAAGCGACTTTGTCCGTCCAAACTATTCAGCCCTTCCCTGAGAGATGGAACTGAAACCCGCTCGAGTCTTACTTTTAGTTTCTGCTGGTTCGTAGTCGGTTTTCCGTTCTACTTTCCAAACGTCCGCTAGACGTTTGACCGAACGGAATCCAAGTTGTTCCCTCAGTAAAGACTTGAATAAGACAGGGTCAAAGCTTGTTTTCAATTACAAGATGTTCAGTGAATAGAGAACAAAGCCTAATTACAAAGGACGTCACAAAAGATCTAAAGCATTCAATAGATCACAATAGCAATTACTTCCACGTGGGCCAGCGGCTTACTTTGACTTTGTTAAAGAAACTAAATATTTTTTTCACTCATTTTCAGTTGCTAAAGCGCAAAACTCTATTTTACTTAGTTTTAGATTTTGTCTACGTGACAATATCTAAACAACACCCTTTTTTAATTTTCCCCCAGTTAACTATACCAGGAATGTAGCCATCAAAGCATAGCACCCAAGCCACACCCGCAACAAGTGTAATCGCTGTAAGTCAGCTTCGAAACGCTCGAAACGCCAGATTTACACCTATCCGTACTTGATTTTAAAAACCACATCTTTTAGGTTACTCACCAACGCAGAAAACCCGCTTGTTTTCAAAACTAGTCTTCCTGAGTTTTAATAAAGGAGGTAAATACAATGCCATTTCTCAGTAATTTTGGTAAGGTCCACGTGTTTTACTCTCAAAGAAGATCAAATTCAATATTGCTAAAACTATTTTTAACCAAAAATGGGCAAGCACGGAAAAAAACACGGATAACATTTGAATTTTTTCTCCATCGCGTGCTCATACAGCATGTTCATACTTGTCTCATGTACAGAAACAAAAACTCGGGGATCGGAAGCAAGTTACTTGGATTGATTTATCTCCTCACCTTGCCAACAAATCAATGAAGAACATCGTATTCATTGGTAATACGTTAATGACAATTTAATATCAATGCCATCCATTCTGTTACGTTTTTACGTTTAGAGAACCTCCTTGAAAACCATTTTAGCGACGAGAGCATTCCTATCAAATATTACTTATTCTTGTTATTAATACTATCGGTACTGTATTATCATTAATGTTGCTATATTATTAGTAATATTACTATTATTACTATCATTATTCCAGCTGTTCTCTGGTAATTACTTTGATGACAAATGATGAATCCACAGCGAGATAACTTATAACATACCTGCAGTACCACTTATCTTTCTTTATCAAAGCTATTGTGTGTCTCTTCTTGGGATTTTCAGCAAGTAATCGCTTGAGAAGACCTTGGTTTTAAAAAAGTTAGAATATTTGGATCACTTTAACTCTCTCACGAATGACTGAGTTTCTATCTTAGTGTAAAGTTAAAGGTTATCAAGATCGTATAGTTTAACATCGTTCCAACTTATCAATGTAAACGATCACGCGCACACCTATCAAAACTGAAGTGTTCTCCACCACTGATTGGCCGAACGTTATATGTGAAGATTGCAACAATCCAACTAATCCAGATCATGCGATCTCTGCCAATGGATGGAAAAGTTGCAAAATACATTATAATAAATACTCCAACGTCTTGGAGTGGCAAGATGGCTAACTTAGTGTCAGTGCAATATTCCAACTGATTGTCTTACCGAGTGACTTGAGTGTCAACTTTACTGAAGTAAAGATGACTCCGTTTCGATCTGTCAAGAACCTGTACACTTTCTAAACGAGTGACTGAGTGTTAATCTTAGTTTCAAGTAAACGTTACAATACTCCAACTGATCTGAACTGCGTGAAGTCTCTTTTCCAGTGGCCGAATACCCATCTTGGTTATGGTGAAGATTAGGTTGTTCCAATTGCAAGGCAACTGATGAAAAACGTGCGCCGGAGCTTTATCCTATCGGAGTACCGAGTGCCTGAGTATACATCATAGTTTAAGGTAAACGTTGCAACATTCCAACTGATTTAAATTGTGCAAATTCTCTTTCCCAATGGCAGAATATAAATCTTAGTTAAGGTGATGGTTGCTACATCGTAACTTATCAAGAACGTGTGAATTTACTTAATGAATGACTTCAGTGTCCATTTTAGTTTCCATTTCAGTTTTAAAAAGAAAATGTTTGGGATGTTTTACAATAATGTGTATTCTCAGTCCGGGTAGCTGAGCTTCCATCTTAGTCAAGATAAACTTTGCCTTAGATCAAGAACACGAATTCACAAAATGATAGACTTAAGTGTGCATCTAAGTCAGTTAAGGAAAATGTTCGGGATGTTCCAACTGATCTAGATCTAGAATGCGTGAATTCTCTTTCTGAATGACTGAGTGTTATCTTAGCTGAAGGTTAACGTTGAATGTTCCAACTAATAAAGATCGTGTGAATTTTTGATCGGAATGGCTGAGTCTTCTTAGTTAAAGGTAAATGTTGCAGCGTTCCAACTTATCAAGATCTTGCGAGTTATTTTACTGAGTACAATGTCAGGGTAAGGTAAAGGTTACAACGTTCCAACCCGGGGTTCCAACTTATCAAGAACGTGTAAAACAGAATTGTTCCTTGAGTAACGGAGTGATCTTACTGTAGTTACGGTCAACGTTGCAACGTTCCAACTGATCAAGATCGTGAAAATTACCTTTCTGAGTGGCTGAACATCTACAGTACATTATCTTTACAGTTTAGGTAAGGTTACTTGTTCTAACTGATTGACAATCACATAGTGTGATTATTTCACTGAATGACTGAGTGTTTTTCTCGTTTGAGTGACGGAACGTCCATCTTAGTTTAAATTATGGGAAAAGGGTGTGGTTACATATTTTCATCACATTAGGATCATCCGATTCTCGCACTGAATTGTTGAGAACTTCTAAATCGTAAAAAAGGTTACTCATAGTTTCTCATTAAATGCCGCAGAAATCTATCTTACTTCATATACAAGGTTTTGATTTTTTTCTGATCAACGTAGAAGTGTGAAATTCTTACTAAGTGGTTGAGTGTCAATCTTGGCCCACGGTGTTCTGCTCATGTTAGAGTTGACCCAGTCAATGTATTCCCTGTTCTTGTGGGTGGGTTCATCCCATGGAAGTTCTACAAAAACAATGTAAAAACCTAATTACTTGTACATGAACAAACACACTTCTTCTTAGTGTCTCAAAAACACGGCATTGAGTAAATATTGGTCTTTATTAAAGAAATGACAGGTCAACACAAAGTTATTTAAGAAAAGTTTTATTTTTTTTAAAATATCAAGAAACATCCATTGATACCATCTTACTAACAGAAAACACCATTAGCATTGCAATTCTATCACATTTTTTAGAAGCTGTCTTATTACCTCCAGCAAGCATGGCAACAAGGACGATGCCACAAGACCAAATGTCTGCAGGCTCAGCTCTGTAGTCCTGTTTGGATAGCACCTGCGTGCAAAACAAGCTTGTTCATTATCACTGAACTTCAAATATTTAAACAATAGACATAATAATATAGTCAGCAGCAAAGGGTTCAACATTGTCACATAAAATGATGGGAATAAGACCTAGTCTTACAAAGACATTCTCTACCGCAACGAATGGAAAGTCAGATCAAATTAGATATCCCACCAAAAAGAAACCAGAGAAGCCCATAATATTACACACATAATGATATGTAAACTGAGTTACAGATTACCGGTCATCCCACAAACCTTGATAGTTACACATAAGTATGTAAGGAGAGCCAGCATTAGTCTGCCCATAGTACTGACTCAATTTAAATTATATAGCAATAGTATGATGACAACACTTTGAAATAAACTCAGATAAGGTTCTGTCCACAGGTTTGAAACAACCAGAACCATTGTGAAATGCTTCTGTTGTTCACAATTAGAGCAAATTTCTGAGGCTGGCTGAAGCATACTGCATGTATAATGTAGCTCAGGTGAAATGCATAATTCCAGCCAGGAAAAAAATGTTCCCTCATCAACGAGGAAATATTTGTTGGCATATCCCTTTCCAGTTTGAGCACATAACATCCTTTAAAAACTAACTTGTCTTCTGAGACACTGACCCCCCCCCTCCCCACTCAAGGAAGATTTCCAATTTCCCCTTTAGTGGAGTCATTCAATTATTTTCTGGTATTGTACTACACAATAGATTTTTGTACCAACTGACAGAGTGTTGTCAGGTTCAAAACCTGAATCAGATCAGCTGGAAATCAGGATTAATTAAAGTTAAAATTGGTATAATTAGGGCTTTAGATTAGATTGATGTTTATTGCTAAGATTACTGTAGGTATAGGGTTTTACTGACTTGATTTGGTTTGGTTTCTACTTCTGGTTGTTCCAAGCTGCCATTTGACATTTGTTTCACTCTTACTGGAAAATACAAGGGCGACTATACAAAAGCACAGGTACACAAGGTGAGATATATAAAATTATATATAAATACATGAAAACTACATCTGGACAAACCTCTGGTGCAACGTAGGGAGGAGTGCCACAACACTTCCCAAGCAGCCGCTCTTTGCCTTTGTGTCGGAAAACAGTGGACAGTCCAAAGTCGGTTATTTTAAGGTTATCTGGTGCAAGTTTGGGAACACATACATAGATAACGTTAAACACTTTATAGCGGGCAGGACAAGAGTTCATGCAAAATATATGTAGCAGGACAGAAACACAAAACTGAGTTTCAGCTTTATCATGGGCTTTAATTCATCAAGGGCTTTCAAATTCTGTGTTTAACTTTGTGACTTACCATCTGCATCCAACAAAAGGTTCTCTGGTTTAATGTCTCTGTGGGTAACACCCTGTTTGTGAAGGTATTCCTGACAATTAAAAACAAGCTACTTAGAAACTATATACTGTAGTGAAACATATACATGTACAGCAGGACTATCTATAGCTGTGTAC
>JAOBRH010986845.1:0-13497 GCA_027575125.1 Umimayanthus parasiticus | reverse complement strand
TCCGTACGGCTACTTACGGACCTGGAATTGACCAATCACAGCACGCGAAATCAGTCAGCCATATAATAATTGTTATTATTTTCTTTCTTTTTGCTTGCATACGATAGCACCATTTTCCTTAACTCGAAACACTGTTTAAGAGTACTACCGAGGGGGCGTTCGAGTTACCGTGTTCTAGAATAGGATTACATGCAGAAAAATTTCCAGATTTAAATAATTGCGCTCTTAAAAAGTGAGTAATAATACTATTATCCAAATTCCTGTGGATGGAGGGCCGTCTAATGCGATTTGTGTCAGATTTTCTTTTCTTTTTTCTCTCTTCCTCTCTTTAATTTTCCTCGTGCATCTGAGAGGGCCTGATCGCAGGTTATTCCTTCCCCGTTTACATAAGCTTAGACGACGTCACACGTTAATACAAGGTATTACAATATTTGTTTAAATTTATTCAACAACACTTTTAAGTTAGTTAAAAGTTAGTTCCTTTACATAAAGAAGAACATCATTTTGTATACCTTTCCTCGGGGATTCTATTAGTACATGTACAGAGTTGGGGTTTGTGGCCTTCGTACCTATAAATAATTATTAATATTAATGTCTTGTTATGTTTAGAGAAATAGCAGAACTTCATCGCCAGAATGCAGCGAAAGACGGAGTTGTGCAGGTAAATGTATTGCTCATTAATATCTTTAATTTTGATATGTATAAAGTTATCTGCAGTGTTGCCAAAGTAATACTGTGATTAGTTATTCATTTTGTTCATAATTATTAAGAATATCCTTCAGTTGTATTTGTTTTCACTAGTGCCAGTTTAAATGGATAGCATTGGTGTGTAAGGTCGAATTGAAATGAGCTGTTTTCAACAAATGAGAGACCCTGCGATCAAATGTGTTGGGGCAGTGATGAAGTGTGACTGTGGCGTTTTGTGCTACTTGACGTGAATTGGATAAGTGAAGGTGTGGAGGTGTGACAAGCAAGATAGTCGAACCGACAGAATTTAGAGCCAAATTATTTGTTGACTTCTTATCGTGTGCAGGAAGCCGCCCTGAGTGCAGAGATGATGGCAAAGGAAGAACGGAGAATTGCTCTCGAGAAGACGAGAAGAGAGTTTGAGCAGCAAGAGGAAACCTTGGCTTTGCAGGTATGTTTGCCTCTTAGACAGGTTTTTACGGCCACATCAGCGAATTCGGTAAAATTTTTTTGACAAGGATACAGCGAATCTGCCTCAAATGTTTCCTGTTACAAATTTGACGTCGATACGATGATTCATTGTGGAGTTTTGAAAGTATTTTAAATTTCGTGACAGTCTTACTCGGCATATTTCCTTAATGTCACGGAAGTTCTTATACTCTTGCAAAATTAAAATGTAACATCTTCATAATTAAACTGTGAACGTAATACATAGAAGTGTTGTAAGTGAACCACCTCATTTTAACTGAAACAACAGCTTAATCTGTAGATGGCTGCCCACGTACAGTAAATTTTTCGAATATTATTAAGTTTTTCCAGTAGTTTGCTTACGATGTACCTTACAGCTCCAAAGCATTTGATCATTTCATTATTTTTCCTGCTCTGTCAGAACATAAGAAGATATCGTCTAAATTTTTTCTCAAACAATATTTCGCGTGAAAATGATTTTATTGAAGACGTGGACAGAGATATTTACAATGTTAGTGGACGGAAACTGCCAGCTATACACATAGAGACAGACACGATGTTATTTTATCAACATTATGCACATATTGCTAGTTTCAAACCACACAAATATAATAACAAGCTATTTTTTAGACCCACCACTTTCATCAGTAAACAGATGCAACTCTGGATATGATCAATTTAATGGAAGTACATTTAATTTTTTGCCAATGATTAAGCTGCTGCACTGTATTGCTTTGTAGTCTTCTATTTTATGAATTAATTATCACTTTTAGATCAGTGATCTGCAGTCACGCATGAGCCGCACTGAACAGCAATCAGCCAGGAGAGAGGACAACCTTCGTCAGGAGATAAGTGACCTTCAACAGGTAGGTAGAACAAGAAACCTCCACAGATAAGCGACCTTCAACAGGTATGTAGGACAAGAAACCTCCACAGATAAGCGACCTTCAACAGGTAGGTAGAACAAGAAACCTCCACATATAAGTGACCTTCAACAGGTAGGTAGGACAAGAAACCTCCACATATAAGTGACCTTCAACAGGTAGGTAGAACAGGAATAAGTGACCTTCAAACAGGTAGGTAGAATTGAAGAAGCTTACATTCCCACATTTAAGCGATCTTTAAAGAAGTACATGTAGGTAGAATGGAAGCAGTTTACCTTCCCACAGGTAAGTGACCTTCAACAGGTTGGTAGAATGGAAGAAGCTTACATTCCCACAGATAAACGACCTTCAAACAGGTAGGTAGAATGGGCGAGTCTTACACTTTTAAAGGGAGCGATCTTTAAACAGGTAGGTACAATAGAAAAGCTGTACACCTCCACATATAGGCAACCTTCAAACCGGTAGATATAGGTAGAATTGAAAAGGCTTACACTTGAACTGCAAACAATCTTTAAGAACTAACTTGTTGCAACTACTGCACATACATTAACCGACAAGTTTGTAGGTTTTAAGTATCGTGTTTGTTATCAGGTAGTAACTTTATTATCATTACTGTCGCTTTGAATATCGTTATCTGATTATCATTATTATAAGATGTTTGTGTATTAACTTTTTAAAATCACGTATCATTGTTTCTTCCTTGTCAGAGGCTACAAGAAGCTGAAGCTCGAAACCAAGAGCTCGCCGAAAGTGTCACTCTTGGTAAGTTGAACACAGGGTAGTAGTTGCGCTTTTGAGTGATCTTATTTGTTCCTAGCACTGTGACTCACCTTTCAGCACGAGAAAGACCTGGAGAATGCTCAGAAAATCATTGGCCAGTCAACCTTAAGGCATTCTCCAAAAAGGCGAAAACTTGAAATTGAAAAGTTGCGAGAGAAATTGTTGAAAATGTCGGTTTCCTCAGACTGTGCAGTCATTCTTGCCCTCTACCCATGATGCAATCAGATGCCTGAAGTGGTCAATGCACCATGAAATAGCTGTAAAGGGGGAAAATTTCAGCTCTTGAGATTTAAAGGCATATGAGCATTTCGTTAAAAGATTTTTTTCACAGGTTTAGCATATCGAAAACTAGCCTTTAGCATAGAATAAATTAAAGTAGAAGAAATGGATGACCTTTTTTCAATTAATGCGTAACTAGGATGTACTCGTAGTGTGTCGTTACTTAACTGCCTGCAAATTTTTGTTTTTAGTGAGCCAGGTAAAGTTGATTTTATATTATATTATATAGATACACTGTAGATATGAACTGTAAACACGTACCTGTGTGGAAACATACTGTAAGTTCATATAATATAGTTTTGTGATAATACATTCTGCCTAAATATGAAAAAAGAATTGTGTTGGATGAGGTTTCTTGGTAAGAACAGAGTTTCCTTGCAAGTGTTAAAGGATATTTACGCTTATTGACTTGTTCAACAAATATAAGATGATTGGACATATTTGTGTTTCGTTTCAGCAACAAGACCTTTACTGAGGCAGATCGAGAACTTACAGAACACACACGGAAACCAAGCGTCCACGTGGGAGAGGATTGAAAGGAGCCTAACAGAAAGGATAAGTAAGTAGTAGCAAGTTTCCAAAAGAAATTTAGATATAGATATAGAGCCGATTAATCGATTACCTAAAGAAAATTAGTGTCCAGAATAAATACTTGGAGAGTGGCCCTAAATCGACCCCCGTTTGAGATTGAGGAAGCCTGCTAAACACTGAGAGACTAGTAGTTTGAAGAAAACTATTTTTTTTTGCATTGGCGAGTAAGTTGTGAATGGGTTTTGGTCAACAAAGGTTGATATGGCATGTTTTTGGCCAAAGAGGTTTTGTGTATTCTGATATAGCTCTACACCACACCACTAGGGTGAAAAACACATCATATCAACCTTTGTTGACCAAAACCACTTTGAAGCCGGTTAAAGCTTTATTTTACTTTTGTTCAGTATTGCATAACATTCTATTACTTCTTCAAATTCCGTGCTACTGATTTTCTTGAACTGCCATGTTACGAAAACCCCCTGGACGTTTAGAGTAAAAACACAATTGTTAAAATGTTATTTGCCTTGTATAACACCAGAAACTTTAACTTCAAATAGATGATTCGCAAACCAGCTTAGCAACTGCTCAGGAGAAAGAGAGAGTTGTCACAGAGTATGCGCAGGAATTAAACACGCGCCTGACGTCTTTAGAGGCCCAACTGTCGACCTACAGACAGGAGAAGGCGCGGTTAGCGGCAGAGCTGGAGATGAACAGAGCAAAGCTTGAAGCCGCCGAGGAAGCTAAGACAAAGTATTCAATTTTGTTTCTTTTTTTCAGTTTTTTTCTTTTAAGTTCTCAAAGGTGCTGTAAAACAAAGACGATAGAATCAGTTCGCAGTTCTCTTTCTTTCAGGTTCTTTTTGTGGCAAAATGTCGCTATAAAACGATCAGCTAGTAACAATAATTGGTTAAAACTAGGTGTTTAATTAATAAGACAAAATAAAAGAAAAAAGAAAAATCTAAGTTAAAAATTTAGAAAATAGATTCCTCTTAGAAGTTGCTAATGTAGGGGCAATCCTTATTTCACTAGAGGAGTTCCTTATTTTAATTGGCTAGATGTTTGGATCTAAACATGTTTATCATCATTTTAATAGGTTCTTGCATGGTTAATAATAAGTGAGAATATGTACACAGTTTATTGTTTTTGTAGAGTTGTTTTTATATAATACTGAGTGTATAGCTGTGTTTCGATGTACTTCTACCATCTCTTGTAGTTGTACACAGTAATCATTAGTTTTTGGATTTTGTCGCAGCAAATCTAGTTATTTTTCTACTGTTTTAAGTCTGATTTAGAAGATGCATAACACCAGAAACTTTAACTTCAAATAGATGATTCGCAAACCAGCTTAGCAACTGCTCAGGAGAAAGAGAGAGTTGTCACAGAGTATGCGCAGGAATTAAACACGCGCCTGACGTCTTTAGAGGCCCAACTGTTAAAAATTTAGAAAATAGATTCCTCTTAGAAGTTGCTAATGTGGGGGCAATCCTTATTTCACTGGAGGAGTTCCTTATTTTAATTGGCTAGATGTTTGGACACAGGTAATTTCAAGGGCGGCTAGCTAAGTACTAGAACTTTTCTCTTTCAATGTCTGATTGCCCTACACAGGTCACCATTAATTCAAAAAACTGAGTCCCTTGAAAGTCAACTCGCAAGGACAGACATCGATCAAAATAAATGAGCACATTTCAGGTCCCAAGTTCCTAAACACGTTTGCAATTTCTATTGACCACCTTTTGTTGTTTTGTGGTTGCGAAAATTGTAAAAATTCCTCACTTGTTACGAACTGACTAGACAAGGCTTTAATCCCAAACCACATTTTTAACAAAGGTAAATCAAGCTCACTCAGTGACCTTTTTCCAATCCTTGCATTTCGCGAAAAATGCCAAAACTGTTGCATTGTTTGCATTGATGAGCTTCCAGTTTTAGTCGACTTATTTTGCGCTGAAGGCAGCTACGAGGAACAGACTGGAGATACTCTCGGCAGCAAAGTTTCTGTTTGGTGTCATTATTGCTAAAGACCTTCACAAAAGCCAAGAGCAAACTTAGTCGCGACTATACTACAAAAAGCCAGATATTTAGGACATACAACAGATTGCTTAGACACTCATGGCGGTTTAGGATAGGATAAACGAGTTACGATTTTTTAAGCATGATTTGCACAAATGTAGTGAAAGAAATAAAGATGTACAGTTATAGAGCGATCACACTAACCAAGGTCTTTCGCGTATAACAATCGCATATCAAGGTGGATATTCTGAAGTTTGTCATTCTGGTGAAGTCCATTGTAGTACCTTCTGATGAAAGAAATTATAAAGGCACGAAATTCAGATGAAACCTAATTTTTTTTTCAGGGAATCGGCCAAACTGGAAACACTGCAGATCAAGTACAGAAAAATGCTTGATGACGCGAATGTTGAGAAGGTTGGTCGAATTCATTAATTTGATTAGTTGAGTTACTACTAAAAGAGAGGTAACCGTATAACTGAAAATGTTTGGTCCTTAGCCCATCTTATGTAGCTTGGCTTGTTCCAGAGCTCTCCATCAAGTATTACAACGCACACAAAGTGTGATTCGAACACATGTAAATAAATTTACGCAAACAGAAACACAAACAAGAACACATACACACACAAACACACACACAAAGAAACAAATATCGGCACAAAACAAAAACCGGCTTGCGAACATGAACTTAAGAACAAACACATACATGTAGAGCTTTATATGGCCACCATAGTGATTTGGAGTATTCATCGCTTGAGTTAGTGACCATGTTTATAGTAAACCACTTTATAGGGGTCGTCTTTCACTCTTAGAATGAAAAATCCCATTGGATAAAAAGACAATATAAGTGACACAAACCTTAACCGTAAAACTGACCATCCGTAAACAAACATACAATAGCATATTGTTAAAAAAGCGTAAGCTACAGTATATCAATCAGTTAGGTTCTATTAGCCAATCAAGCAAAAGCAGTTATTTGGAGCCGATAATAGCACTTTACATTAGCAGTTTTCGAGCCCTTGACAAAGCCAGGACTCACAGAGCTCCTGAGGCTCAGTTCACACTAGGGATACAAGTACAGACATAGACGTAAGAAAATGGGAAATTTACTTTTGTGCACTTCTTGCGCTTGGATTTGTACTTGCATCACGATTTTGTAGCACGAATCGATTTGAAGGAAATACAAGCCAAAAATAGACAACTGCGCGTGCGCATTTGCTTTGTTTGCGTCACTTGATGCCATTGTACCTGCAGCTGTGTCTGTGTTAAGATTGTCTCGATTTTTACCGAAGCTCGTCCGTGTACGTACATGTACTAGAAGTCTGTAAATGTGCAGTGATTAAAATGTGAAAAGAAGATAACTTGCAATTTCGGATTCCTTTTTGTTAGACACTAGTGGAGCAGCAGCTGGCGGTGGAAAAGAGCAAAGTGGATGCTGAAAAAAAGAAGATACAAGCTGCAGTCGAAGAGAAGGTGATATTTTGAATGGTTTGCTTTTTATGGTTCATCCTGTCTTTCATGATTTGTTAAGACGAGTTGAACAAAAATTTTGGAACCATTTGAACAGCATTGAAATGTTTTGCTTTCCTTTGACAAAATACAAATCAGTTAGTATAGAACAACTGAGAGAAATTGGGGAAATTATTGGTATTTCTGCTGATCACAGGATCACATTTTCCAAAAGAAGGTTCCTTCCATAAATTCTTCCGGCATTTGATGTATAAAATTATCTTTGACCAAAATTGGACTTCTGTACCAAGTTTGAACTTTAACGAACTATAGATGTCCTTAACACGAAAATCAAGAAAAAGTTAGAAGACAGTTTTAAAAAAAAATTGTCTGCCTAGCCTGTGGGATGATCATGTTGGTCGAATTCCCCCTTTTAATTTAATACTTGACCCAACTCACATCTCCTTTTGAGTGTGACTTGGAGAAAGCTTGACCGGTTGCCAGTGCTCAGCACAGTTAGCAAGCTTTTCTTACAAACTTATGCAAAAATGATTGAACAGCTCTCGTCCAGCACCACTTAACATTGTCCCAACATGGGCCGAAAATGTTGGATGAATATGGAATCGAATGTTGGCACAGTTTATTGTTCCGACGTGGTCCGAAAATTATTGGGGGAATGGTGGATCAAATGTTGGCACCGTTTGAACAGCCCTCATCCAACATCACACAACATAAGCCCAACACGGTCCAAACCTTGTTGGATCAAATGTGGAGCAAATGTTATTATTGATATTATTTTGATCATCATCATTCTTAAAGCTTGGACTATGGCCCGTTTCAATTGGAGTATGTAATAATATTATTTTATTTCACAGGAGAGGCAGATATTTATGATGAGACAGTCAAGCATTTCAAGTGTCCCCTCATCACCAACCCTTGCCAGTGACACTTCGCCAGGCAGCATGCAGGTATGGGCCAATTTGTGTCTGGTTTTGATGAAGTACCTTTTGTCACTGTGCAATTCATTTTATACTGAAATGTTAACACCCTTTTAGTGACTACATGTTGGTATGACAATATTTTTGTCTGCATTGTCAGGGTTTTCCTTAAGGTCAGTACACTGTTAAATTGTGCTGTCTTTCCCCAGTTGTTGTACCACATTTCCCAGCAAGTAAGTTGAGTCTTTACTTTAGTCTTTGAAGAGTGACTAGCTGGTATTGTACCTGGTTTCTCAAGGAAAATACTTTATTTTCAGTTTCCAGTTTTAAGAAAGTTTTAAGAAGTTGTTTGGAATGCACACATGGAAATAGTTACCAAATTACTGTTTCTTATACTTGTGTCATGTAGTGCCGTAAGTCGTGTTGATTCGTGTGGTGTTGTATCTTGTCTTAACTTGCTGGATCACTGACGTTGAATTCCTCTTCTTCATATCTGATATCCTGGTTCTTACACTACCAATAGAATTACTCAGCCGATGGTTCATTCCACAAGACTCACGCACGTACTGGCAGCGCAAGTAGCACAAACAGTAGTATGGTAGATGGCATGTCTCGAGGGGTGATGCCAGCAGGAACAGCCTTTGTAGAGAGGCTGCAGGCCCAACTCAGGCAGAAAGATGGTGAAATAGAGATGTTGCAGGTGAATTTTAATTTTGATTTTTATTTCCATCCATCCATCCATCTGTCCATCCATCTATTCATCATCCATCTATTCACCAACCATCCATCCATCTATTCACCGTCCGTCCGTCCGTTCATCAATCTACCCAACTCTTTTATCCTGCGTACCTCTCTCGCTTTACTGACTCCCACCTCTATCTAACCTCCATGCGTCTGTTTCTTGGCCGCTTATGCGTTGTTCTTCCCATTATCTTCACAGTGTGTGGGTTTACAGGTTGATACTTTTGTATAAACTCCGGGAAGCAAGAATGGAGTTTTCTTAAACTATTTTTTGTTGCTTCATTTTTGTTTTGTTTTTGTTGTGGTTGTTTTTTGTACAGGAGGATGTTGTTTCTCTTCAGAAGACGCGTGAAGAGTTAACAGAGGAACTGACTCAATTAACAAGTAAAATTGAAAGTTTGGAAAAGGATAACGCTCAATTGGGAGAGCTGAAAGAAAAATACAAGGTAGGTTTGCTTCATCTTATGAGGTCTCTCCCACCTCTTTTCGGTTTTCTCTTCTATCATGACGGATTTGTGTACTAGTTTTTATCAGCACGTGTTACAACAACTCTTTGAGTCGTCAACCGTTCAACTCCAGCAGAATATCCTGTTGCTATGGTCACCTTATAGGGTATATAACCCACCCCCTTTTAAGTATTCAAAGGCATTTTGCACATAAATGAGTTCAGCGACCCCCCACTGTGTATTGTGTTTAAATATTTGCGTAACAACGATAGCCTTTGGAGAAATTTTAAAGAAATTGTTCCGATAGGATTATTGCCACCGTAATTTTCTCAAATTTTAAGTTGGCACAAATTCCAGGTCACAGATTTTTTTATAAATTTCAAAGCATTTCACCATACTGTGTCAGTAGAAATATAACAATAGAACGGGGTTTGAGGCCCCATTTGCTTGCATGAAACTTGCAATGAGACTATAAAGCTTGGTTCACACTAGAGACGGAAGCGGAGACGGAGACGGAAGCACGAAATCTCATTCAAACCCAGTAAAACGGAGACGGAACAGAAGAGAACGGAATTGTTTGTCTTTTTTTGTTCCGTCTCCGTTTTAAAGGGTTTGTATGGAATTTCGTGCTTCTGTCTCCGTCTCCGCTTCCGTCTCCGTCTCCGTCGCTAGTGTGAACCAAGCTTAAGGGTTGATAAGCTGAAAGGTTGTTGTAACACCATCAACAGACACTAGTCTGCCGTGGCGTATGAGTACAGTAAGGCTCTACTCTGAGAACGAAATATTCCATTGAACAATAACAGTGACAATAACTGACACTTTTTTAAAACAATATGCTATTGTATGTTTCTTTACGGATGGTCGATTTTTAGGGTGAAGGTTTTGGTTATTGATATTATGTTTTTATCCAATGGGATCTTTCGTTCTCAGAGTAGAAGGCGACTTTATGAGTTGCCTTTCATTGAGTGACTAATCAAACCTCTCACTCTGTATGAAACTAAAGTTGTCAGGAGCCCATCAGTAGGAGCCTCTATCTCCACATATTTCTTGAGTCAACCCTTTCCCGAGTAAGTTTATTTTTAGAACGCCTTTTATCGATGGCCAGCATAGAAAAAGTGCTAGATCATGGGGGAATGTATCTAGCTCTGTTGTGATTGGGTCTTTGAACTGTGTGCGTGCGAAACCTCCCCTGAGAGCCGTTCTATAAATAAATCTACTTGGGAAAGGGTTGACTCCAAGGCATAGTATAGGAGATAAAGGCTCCTATTGTTGTATAATGATAAGTTAGTCAACAAAATACTCAAAAAGTCAAAAAGAAAACATATTTTTCATCCCTAAGCAGATTTATGTCTCCTAGTTTGTTACTTACTGCGTGATTTTTGCCACTTCTCATTTTCTTTGTAATAATAATAATAATAATAATAATAATAATAATAATAATAAAAATAATAACAATATAAATAATAATAATAATTTAATAATAATAATAATAATGAAAGTAATATCAACTCAAGAAATAGGCAAACTAAACCGCTTGTCATTAGCTCTGTCGACAGAATTATTGATTTTAACTGCCAGCACCATCTGAGGCAACCTGCTTTTCAACCGAGGATGCTGCAGGCAAGTCATGTACTACATGTAACTCAATACCACGTGTCCCAACAGGAGACCCAACAGCGGTACAATGCCGTGCTGCAGATGTACGGCGAAAAGGAGGAAGAGACAGAGGAGCTGCGGCTGGACCTGGAAGATGTGAAGGCCATGTACAAGGCTCAGGTTGGTTTGACAAACGCCGCCTCTTCTGTGATTCCTTGTTTACAGTACCGTATTCGCCAACTTCTCACACACTCCTTATGCTCGACTCATACAATTCTGTCTCCTATTGCAAAGAAATTGTTTATGTCGGGTCTTTAACTCAGGACGGCCCTGGGAACGCGTCCTCGGAGACACAGTCGAGCGAGAGAAAATACCTTTTGACGAGCAAAATAATCCATTGTGTGACACGGGAGGTGACGTTCTCTTTTAAACTACATTTTTTAAACCTGGCTTGAAATTTCAAATTAACATCTGGTGAAGAATATTACGGACAAGAGGTTTTTAAAATCCACATTCGTGCCTCATAATTGTATTAATTTTGAAATGAAAAGATAAAAAGAAAAAAAAGTTATTCCGATGGCCAATCCACTGTCAGCTACCGAATTCATCTCGCGTTACAAATGCGATAGACATCGTGGTACAGAACAAAACTATGATCCTTGCCCCATATGTACAGATTGTACAGTTAACTGTGCAGAAACTGCCTGTCTATCCGTGTAAATCCCTGAAAGCGAAACACTGGATCCTTTAAAAACTTTTCGAAATACTTTTCTGCTAAAAGAGTAAAACCAAACTCTTTTAGGTTTTCAAAGCAATCTAAACAATTGGCAGACGAACAGAATGTAAGTCTTATCAACTTTGTAAGAAAAGTTCTGGAAATTTTCAAATCATGTGTTTACAGTACGTTGTGTCTTGAGCTGAGATATCATGTTTCTTCAGCATTCGTGCGGGAATTTTATCAATTCCTGACAACTGATCTAATATCAACTTAAGGTCCGCCAAGGTCAATAATATGAAGTTATTAAAACTGCCTTATCTTATCGGACAATCGCGACTGCAAAAATAATAATAATAACAACGGAGCCGAATCCTCGATTGGTCGCCTTCGGCACGAGTAATAAATATGGTGATGGGCAGGCCGCTGCCGCTGAGAAATACGTAGAAAGTACACAGTTTCGGCAACTGAAGAGTTTCCGTCAATATTGCAGTGAAACGTAGCTTGTAAAAGGTCAGAAAAGCTGTGTGGTAGAACGAATATTCAAGCTCGCCTTGTTGTCCTTTCGGCGCACTGCCTGTAGAGTGAAGTGTTCAGTGCGAACAAGTGAGTGACAGTGTCTCGAGGGACAGTTCATATAAATTACAAGATATACATTAACCAGCTTACATACTATTTGGTTGCCTCTTAAATATACCTGAGAGATAATGCGACCTGCAGTTCTGTATTTTTTATATACATTCGGAAATTTCTATCTCGTCAGACACAGTGAACCATTTGTACATGTCTTCATCTTCAACAAACTTAATTACTGCAGCAGCTTACTGTGCGGCCTTCCAACTACACACATTGCTAACCTACAACGTGCTCAGAATGATGCACCAAGACTCGTGACTGATCTAGCACGCTTCTGTCGTATTCACTCCAGTTCTGAATAGCCTTCAGTATAAGGTACTCCTAGCAATTTGCTAGTGATCTGACTGCCGTTGTAAAAAAATCCAGGAACAACCTTCGCTCTAGTACAAGTACATTGATTGTCTAAAACCAGGGAGCGCCAAATGTTGAGCTACTGTCGGAGACAGGGCGTTTCAGTCTTTCGCTTCGAAACTGTGGGTGATGTTCGATATACCAAGTGAGATGCCGTCGTTCATTGTTTCATAGTGACGGTACATTGTTGCGTTCTTTGTGACGCAACTCAGGGCTCATTGTCACTTGGTATATCGAACATGACCCGAAACTGTGGAACCAACTGCCATTTAGTTTTGGGTACATTATTAAGCTTAAATTATTCAAGAAGGAACCAGTTAATAACATACATTATTTTTGGACTGGCCTACGGGTTTAGTAGCGGTTGGTGGGGAGTGGTGATTTGATTCAGTAACTTTGTATTATCTTTTTTTTATAGTAACAAGTAGATTTTAGTTTGACTTAATTGAAAATGTGATTGTAGAACCCCATGGATAGATTTTAATGAAGTACGCGCTAGGTAAAGCTTAAAAATTACCATCCTCATTATTACGCCCTACGGTGTAGTGTTTAATTTTTCAGAGTGTTCTCTGACTTCTCTTGGTACAGAAAGTGACGATAACTCGTTCGTTAAGCTCCCAAGGAACAAGTAAAATATTTATAACAATAGGATTATTCGGAGATGAACTGTTCCGCTTAGTTTGCTGCAATGAGAATTAAATGCTTTGGCTGATATCGTATCCGCGGTGAATTTTAATAAATACCTGAGTATACCGCGATGGTTTGTTTTGAAAACTGATCTTTCGGTAGGTATCGGTTGTGTTTTGCTTTGCAAGTTGAGCGAGATGGTAACTTGTTAGCTGGCGCCATTCCTTACTCCCTGCTGCTGTACCATTGTTTTAGTTGCTATGCAACTGTGGGGACTTTTTCTATGCCGAAAATGTAAAACTTCTCTTCACAGATACAGATTCTCTTATGTATGAAATAACCACTGAGGACTTCTACAGAGATAT
>JAOBRH010985734.1:0-13503 GCA_027575125.1 Umimayanthus parasiticus | reverse complement strand
TTAAGATGATATTCAACAAAAACATCTCACTTTTCAACACAACAGAGGTACGATAAACAAACAAACAAACAAACAGATTTAATAAATTCAAGTGAGGTCAGTGATTCTAAAGGTGATGTTACCATATCGTTGTAAAACATTCTTTGGCTGCCTGCCATCCCCTTCCTTGGTGAAGACGTCCAACGATTAATTTAAGACGGTACAATAATCCTTTATGTTATATTTCGCCAGTTGCCTCGATGAAAGTTGGCTAAACAGCACAGTTAATCGTTTCCTGTCCAATCAGATTTAGTTTTCTGGCTAAAATACATTAAATGCAAAAAAATAATTTCCCACAAACCAGTCTGCCCTGGTTTTAAAATCACCTTTAAGTTAAGGATTCTTTCAAACAAGCCGCTGGTCTCTATGCGAACTTTTGTTCACCATAGAATTTTTGGGGTAGCTTTTACGAATGTTCCGTTTTTTGCATCGACAGTCGATAAACGAAGGTCGTTGTTTTACTGGTCAACCTTGATACAAGTTTCTAAGAATGTACTGCTATTTCAAATAATCTACGCCATCCATTCGTCTTCTACATTGGATGGAAGTTAAAAATGAAGAATCGAATTCCTTTGCATAACAGTGAGCTACGTATACATTGACCAAAAGCTAGGGCGCTTTTCTGGAAAGATAACAGCTATATATGTAATGCAGTGACGAAAATGTGCGTTAGTCAAGGAAAATGAAACTATGGTCTTGAAGTTAGATCTGGTTTATTCGTTTTGCAGTCTTGAAGCTTCCCATAAAGTGATTGTGGAATAAGTGAGACCAGCAATTTCCCGCGCTTTTTACTGATTTGCAGTGTGGCCGGAGTTTAAACTCTTTCGACGCCGCGGAAAGGAAGAAAACTTACACATTTTTTGTTTGGTGGAATTCAGAAACTATTCAGTTGTGATACTTCTATATGTGGAAAAGGTGTGTGGTGGAAAGATGAGCTACTTTAAAACTCTGCTCGTTCATGTGCAATGGAATTGGTCAGCTTTACAGGTCGAATGACAAAAGCCAAATTCGCAACACTTACAAGCACTTTCAAGTGGATAATCATGTCTTAACTTCAGCGAATTCGTCTCAAAGACGAAGGTACGTAAACTTAGAAATTTTGAATGCCTTTTATTTCAGTCAATCTCACTGCCTCTATCAGTCAGTAATGTACATCAGTCGATCGCTTGATTTCTTTCTATTTAACACAATCCAACGTGTCATGTAATTCACAGTTCAACAACACAGTTAAACAAAATGTATGAGGTCTTATTTTTTTTTCACTGAACGAAAACAGACGTAGTATAAATTTCCACTTTTTGGCAAATATTGATTATACCTCAACCAAACTGGCCAAAACTAATCTGCAACAGTTGACAATATTCATCTGTGGCAATCATCATTAATGAGCTATGGCCAAAACTATTTCAATATTTTTGAGAGTGCTACAAAGCTATAAACAAAAAGCGAAATGCTGGGTACCGATATTATTTCTACATCATTCTGGGAACACCTCCAAACAAAATTAAGAAGCGAATGTCATATTATGCAAAGATGTATCCATTGTTAGAAAGCTAACTCGTTCAATATGTAGTGTACGTCTGCAATGGCTACTTGAAGTAACGTCTGCCGTCATTGTCGCAAACCTACCACTAACGCACAAAACTTTATCTCGTTGATATTGAAAGCAAATTTGATAACTCTGAAAAAGCGGCCGTTCTTAAAAGGATATTTTAATTTTTCCAACAAGCAAATTAAAAGCCCATTTCTAATGACATAATATGTCTATAATCTCCTTGGAAATGCCTCTATCGTTTAGAGAATGCAACTATAGCCTCTTATGCAAATAACTGTAAAAAGCTGTAAACGAAAACGAAATTTAATTTGCGTTGTTTTACTAAGAATCCTATTCTAAAATTGGTTCTAAGTGTGCGGTGTACGTAACTACGCAACTGGACTTGCTTTCAAAGAAAGATAAAATCGATTTGAGTTCGGCTAATGTTTGTCTTTTAGTATGCAGGAGTGCACAACTAATAACTACGACAACCGCATCGTTCTGGAAAAAATTCTACATAATCGAAAATAGATTTTGTAAAAAAAAGACTGAACTTAAACAAAAACAAAAAATCAAAACAGTTGTTTATTAATTTGATAAAACTGAATATGCCTTACTAAGAACGCAAACCAGTCCGGTTTATTTGGTGACGAAACTTTGCAGTCTTTCCGCTAAGTGAAGAATATATAATACAGTTGTTTAAAGCCGTTCACTATAGTCTCAAAACACGAACAATTAAAAAAAAATGTGGGAAAATTAGATTCTGATAATACCAGATTCTTATGCAATTTCTGGTATTTAATTTTAACGCTGAATTTGTTATTTAAAACTTTTTAAAGATAATGTAAGAATTGAATAAATAGTGACAGTTTTTGACAAAAAAGATTGATTGTTCATTTAGCGTATAGCCTTTTTACTCGACTGCCAGCTGCTAAGTATATTTAAAGGAAAACTGCTTCAGAGTTTTATCAAAGACAACCTTTAATCGTGGTACCATTGTGCGGAGCGCTCAAACTGTTCATTTCATTGTGTTCATCACTTTTTTTTGACTTCGTTTTAAGTCAGATAACGTACTCAACACATAACAGGTGGTTGAATAGCTATTTAAAACTAACTATGGCTGTCCAATTCAAGCATCGTAAAGAACTACAGAATTTAGTTATAAATGGGACATTGGATTAGTTTCATCCTATGAAGAAGGTATAAGATACAGCTGTCTCAAATTTTATCTAATTTCTTGGATATATTTTCATGACTTGAACATCGTTGTATTACCACAGATACAAGTCAGCTAAGATATTGGGGCTTTTTTTGCAATTATAGCCCTGGCTTTTAGAAACACAAACGCACAATTCAACCTCTTTTTATAATATTGGTACTTTCTAGCATTTACATATGAACCCATTCTTTCAACAGGTTAAAAGTAACAGGAATGAACTTTAAAAATAAATGAACTTGAGTTTCAAGCGCGAAATTGTGAAAGTAAACTTTCAAGTGAATATAGAAGGCATAAAGTTTGTGATTATTTCCAAGAACATTGATTATTGCAGAACGTACATAAATTTTATTTTATCGCTCCACAGCACGCAATCGGTCTTGTTAGAACTGAAAAATTGTGCAAACAAACTGGTAGTGAATCAACAGCTTGTCAAAGTTTCATTTAAAACTCTAGTTTTTAGACTTTTGTTTACTGACCCGGAAGGTGTCGCAAACAAATAGCAGTTGGTATATTTGTAAATTACAGAACTGTATATTCTTTGCGATAATGTAACTTGATTAATTTCGGAGCCCGATTCGTTGTCTAAGGATGTTTTCTAGAGTAACTGCATGTATAGACAGATTATAGTGATTTTTTAACTTTTTTAGTAAATCATGCAAAATAACAGAAAACCCGAAAATTGCATCATTTAATACAGCTGATCGACTGCTAAAAATCTGTTTTGTTTTAGTCCAGTTGATGTTTCGCGAAGTTTATTGGGTGTAAAAGTGGAATATAAAAAGTTTGTCGTCAGTAAGTTATATAGATCTACTTCTAGTTCACGTTCCTCAGCCTGTATATGCAAAGGCGGAAAATCAGTACATGTAAAGCGGGTCAAACGACAAATTATGACTGTATGGCTACAGGGCATGCAGTATTTATCGTGTTCCATTGCAAATACTACTGGCAAGGTTTGTCAAGGTTTTGTGGTCAGAAAACAGACATTAGACTTAGAGACCTTTGGATTTGACTACTAGTACGAGTTGACTACGAGTATGACTTTTATGCCGACTTTTGAACTCGTATTGTTGACTACGAAATCTTCAGAAATTATTGTAGTAAGCTGAACAGGAGTACGGCCACAAGATTTGATCCGAAAACCGTTTTGCGAACTCCTGTCAAGAATTTGGTTGTACTCGTAATCAAATGTATGAAACGGGTCTCAAATGTTGAGTGTTAGACCACTGTTAAGCAGAACTGAAAATAGTTGAACAAGTATAGGATATCATCCGAGTTAACACAAAATTTACATTTAACCAGTCTTGGAACACATGAATCCAATCATAACCCAGGGCTACCTGAAGTACCGGTTGACTGAAACATTTGCCGGAAACTCAGGAAAAAGGAGTGCGGTGAAATTACTTAGATTACGATACATGAACATGCTGATCTTTTACACAAGAACATAGAGAAAAGAGAAAGATAACTGTCCCAGAAAGGTGTGAACTGAATTCGACTGGACAGTGCGATTGTATTTACAATTCAGAAAAGGGTCAAAGAAAAGAAGTTTTAAATTTTGCATCAAATGAATGCTTTTAACCATGATCAGCTTTATTAAGAATCCAACATCATACTCGAAAACAATCAAGTTCTTCTAAACTGTGATTGCACGTCTTCATCTGTTGTGCATGCATGAGTCTTTCTAATATATTAGTATACAAGTTACCGACAGTTTGTATCCTTTACTGCATGTCCGCCGAAATCATTGCAAGTTTTAATCAGATTCCATCTTTTTTCTGTATACTCATCTTTGAGCTTAAGTTCTTTCCATTCTAAATCCATTTTCTTGTTCTTAATAACAGCACAATATCAGTCATACCGAACACCTTGACAAGCTGCTTGCTTCTTAAATTCTTGATAAAGAAAATCGATTTTGGACTGCTCGCTATTTTCAGTTATATTTAAAAAGATCATATAAAACTATTCAAAGCTCCCGTTACGAGTTAATTGTATACAATCAGTGTGGTTGGCCGTTTATCACAAGCTGTTTTTGCCGGGAGTTCGGTACAAATCTCACAGCTCTCAGTTAAGAGTCAGAAGAGAAACTGCGCGCAAAATTATCAACACATAAGACTTAGCTTTTGTCTGCACTCAATACGTAATATCTTGTTAAGTGAAACCTTGTTCATACTGTTTTCAACACATTTGTGATTTGTAGGGTTGTATTAAGCTGTTAGAATTAGCTAGGTTTCGACTAAAATGCAGACCATTTTAAAAGCAAGACAGCACTGATTGGGAATGGGAGGGCGAAGTTTCTTAATGTGAATCTGTAATTTTATTCAACAACAGTTTCATCATTTAGTGGGTTGGTTAGTGTTGAGACTACGTTAACATTTATGATTCTATCTCTGTAAAACATTTCTCGGTTCTACGGGTTAATTAAGTAAAAACATATCGTGTTTTTCGATTTTTAAGACACCACATTTTGACTCCAAATGGATTGACGAGGTAAAAAATTTCGGGCGGCTCTCCGAAAATAACTTGCACAATGAACATGAATCTAACAGGCGGAATTTTGGTACAGATATTGATATCGACTTTGGAAAGATCAGACTTCTGCACTGGTTTAAACTAACTTCAATGGAATTATTGTTATAAGTTAATACCAGAATGGAACAGAATCTTTTAATACATTGCAAAAAAGGTCGTTTTTTTCAGCAGTCTACTCAGAAAGACAAACAGACGGCATGGCCAAAGGGAAACTCGGTGAATGATGAATCATTATATAAGTTACATTTTACACTGGTTTTATAATCCTCTTTTTTACGCATAAAATAACATAAAAAGCATCACACCAAGCGTATACATTTACAGAGCTTTTTCTTATTTCTTTGTTAAATAGCTTTCTAGTTGGCTGAAACCAGTCCTGGCCCAAATACTTGAATCCAAATTTATATTTATATTTATATCAACCAAAATTTTGGCAATTAATGTAACACGTCGTTTCAGTCTGGTTTAGGCCATAACACGAAACTGAAAGTAGTCGACGGTGTTTCGTAACTTAAATCAAAATAAGGTCAGAAAACTCCTTTTTCATTTGGTAAAGTGTAAGTGCTACATTTGAGATACATTGTGGGTTATATCCTGGTACGCACTCTCTTTTGTAAGAACCTTTTTAACTAAGAACACTCGCGAGGCTTAAAAAGTCTCGCCAAATCTAAATATGAGAACATGCAAAGAACACCCGGGGCTGAAGAAAGGTGAAGAACAACTGATTTGTTTTAGATATTGAACGCAGTCATGGAAATAATTCGTTTCTCGGCTAATGATCGTCAGTGCAACATCGCCTATAGTGTTTTATATGTACAGTTTTGTTTTAAGCCTTTTTTCATTTATTATGATATTGCTTTTTTGCCGGCCAGGGCAGTGGCTAGGTAATATAGCGTATTTTATTCATATTTATTTATACACTTCCCGCTTGTTTTGTACGCGTGGAAAATAGCCACTGCACGCCCAGTACTAACAACTGTGTTTAGAACGTTTTAAGAACATTTGAGGCTGAAATCATCAAAATATTTAAGAACATTCAGCCTCAGCCCAAAAATTAGACGTTCTTACAAAAAAGAGCGTATGAATGGTAATGTTGCATGGAGTGGATTCGGGTTTCCTCGTGCGATTCTACGAAAATTAAAATTGCGTTTGCGTCAGTATTGCCTGATAGCTAACTTAATGGAATTTATTATACCATGATGATTCCTGTGTACCAAACTGTGCATAAACTCTTATCGTGCCGAGAAACGATTTTGAAATCAAGCAAGATATCCTAATTCAGAACTTTAGAATTTTAATGTTTAAGAGTGTATAATGGCGGGCAAGATTTATAACTCGATGTTACAATTCTTAATATGAATTTCTGTATTAATCTTTGATCTTCATATTCAAGTGATTCCGTTCAGAGCTGAAACCAAAGCATTAAGTAAAATCTAAAGGTATGAGTTAGAATCAGATCAACTACAGATCCGTACGGAGCCGGAATAGAGGGAGGAGGGGTGGAGGGGATCAAATGCCCCCGCAAACAAAATTGTTTCCACTGGATTTTAAAAAATGTCGCTTCAACGAATCACCAGAAATATAATTTCTTAGCTTCAAAATTCGTTATGCCATACTCTACCAAGCGAGAGAATAGATATTTTGAAGTTTTAAGTGTGAGCATTTGCGAGAAAAACTGAAGTATAAGAATATTTTGTTTCGTTAGGCACAACAGAGGACCTAGCCACAGAATCAAGAAACGAAGCGATCGCTCCACAGACTTTGCCATATCTATTATGAATACTTTTTGCAAATCTAACGAGAGATTGTTAACATGATCAGCCCCGCAAAGTAACGGCAACAAGAGAAACTTGTTTGATTTTCAGATCTTTGCCGAAGACTGAAATCAGGAACGCAGTCATGTCACTGATAATGCAATATTAATCGATCTTTGTGATATAGGTTTTCTTTTGGTCGCACCTAAACAATAAATAAATGTAAACAAATTTGGCAAAAGAATTACTTTCCCTTCTTTCCGCTCCAAATCTGACTGAGTTTATTGTTAAATTTAAAATCAATCATTAATATTTCAATACTTTTGGACTATATTTTAGCCAAACAATCTACATCTATATTGTATATTGGAAACCAAAAGCTAAAAGAAATCGAAGCGTTTCTTCACATTTTGTTGATATTTCACCTTGCTCTTGACAGCAACTAAAGTTTCACAAGCTGCGAGATTGCAAAATTTAAATGAAACGCATCGTCACAAACGAGACGTAATTTAGAGCTGTATTTTCAGCCGTTTAGTGAAAGAAAGATATTTTAAAATCTACAAATTTCTAGGTATAACTTAGACACTTCTTAGTTTGCCGGAGTGAATGGATAAAAAATATTTCCTTGCACCTTCGCGATTAACCATTATATCTACTGGAGAAAGTTATGTAACTTTGTGCAAATAAAAGTATTTGAATAAAGTAACACAAAAATTGGTCCATCGAGTGGTAGACCCTGTGTCTGCGTGGCTTGACAGTGAAAAAATAATCAATCGAGATAAATCAAACGCACTTCAAATTTTCTTTGTTGCTACTAGACAATAAGAGAGAGACAGTCAAAATATCAGATTGGCAGCTTTATTGTTTTTCCGTGAAAGAAGGCCGATCTCGATTTCTGCTTATCAGTCTATTTTTAACATTTTATGATCAACAAAAAAGAAGGCGTATTCCTTTTTTTGTTTTCTTATCTAACAAAATATTTTGTTTCTCACTTGCGTTAATTTTGAAATTCCTGTTTTCACTAAAATTAGTCCTCTTTTCTTGTTGTTTACCAATTATAATTATGATTACAGATATGAATGTAGTTAATCAAATCAGTTTGAACCTCCAGGAAACTCAACCAGAAAATGAAAAGTTTGATACAGCGCTTGATATGTTCTAACAGGTAGTAGCTTCACAGTTTATTTGAATACTAATTAAAACCATATCTCGTAAAGCAATCCTGTTTATTATTTTAGTCCGTTTCCAACCTTTAATCTTTGTGTTGAGAGATATCTGTAGTTGTTTTCATATTGCATCTATGTCCACAATGATCTATTCTTAGCAGTTAATAACTTTGCATTGTCAGAGAAGTTAGTATTAAATTATTGTTTAGCCAAAGGGAAAATTTCGGAAAACAAAGTTTTAAAAGTTCAACTCGCAATCCCTGCCACTGCAATTCAACGGTTTGTTCTTTATAACTAACGAATTTGCAACTCATTTTTAAAATTTTTCACATATGCAACTCTAAAAATATTATACTCCACAATAAGAAGATATGTTAAACATGGTCAATTTCTATATTCTGAAATAAACTTTTTCCTTTGCTGAACTTGTACAGCTGAAAAACTTTTTCCTTAAAACGAATCCTCTTCACCATGCACAAGACTTACTAACTCAAGTAAGAACAATAATTGAATAGTCGTTCTTCATCGTATGAAAAAGCAAAATAATTCAAAGATCATTTCCTGCCATTTTCTATTATTTAAATGTTTTAACAGATTTGCTTTGCTAGCAACTCGCTTCAATAGTCTTTTAAAACCTCTATAAATTGAATTAATAGTTAAAATAGTGGACTTCAGTTTAAAACAAAGCAGTGTGTTTTCTGATTCTCCTGCTTCTCGGGATTTTCCTTGGAAATTTTTTGATGTGCGCTACACCTGTTGTCACTTAACTGATACATTGATGCGCATTTTTTTAGTTCCCAAATTTCTCTCTAGGACAAAACAGATCAAACGATAATCAAAATGAACAATATAACAGAGCTTTGGGTTTGCTTCGCTTCTGGCAAAACATCCATTTAATCTCTCGGGAACTTAATCTTACGGTTTGAATGCAGCTTAATACGTCAGTTAACCACAAGGTATTCCTCAAAATTAGCATAGTTTTGTTCCTAAACTAAGACGTTTTGTTACATGCTGAGAACCATGGCTGCGAAGTGCAGTTATATTAAGTAACACAATATAAAACGGTAGTCATGCAAGTATTTTCTAACCATTTTAGATTCAAATGATAACCCGCATGCAAGCTTCCGCCTTCGCCTACGCAAAGTCAAACTTTTGTGCATTATGTACGCCCTGAAAACAAATAATGTGGCAAAAGGTCTTGTCGCCTAACAACCCGAAAACTACTTCAGAAAAATTTGCCTAATCTAAAATAAAGTTTGACAAGAACTGAAGAAGCGGTTTTTAACTGGTTCAGAATACATCATAGGCGTGTTCTATTGTATTTTAGCGCGATGTTCTTTAGTCTTTGGCAAGTGCGCTGCGACTAGAGGTCTTCGCATATTAAGTAGAAGGAGACATCCCAAAGAAGCAGTCCTTCAGTCTTCAATTGCACACGTGCCTTCAGCATCAATGAATATTCGGTGTCTTTGTTGTAGATTTTGTTACCAGAATGTAGTGATAGTGTATATTGCTATATATATGCAAATTTTAGTACAGGTAAAACACATTTTCTATCACAAAGGTATTCATTCAGAATGCGAGACCATCGTGTCTTTTTCTTCTAGTAACGTAGTCTCCTACTGGTAATTTTATCGGTGCCAATAAATACACAATTATGTTCTAACTTAGTGTTTCGCATAACGGACAGACTTTTCCCATGAAAGAGGAATAAATTACGATGGATGTTTGCAGCACAGAATACAATTTAATGAGTATTTCATTAGTCAATACGATTGGGAAACTATAATAGTAGTAAAAATGGAATCGTTTCACTTTGTGCTTTAGCAAACATTCATTTCAAAGTTCCCTTGAGAATAATCCTATGTAAATTTAATAATACATGTTAGTTTACTTTTCTCCAAACGCAGCAGCGTTAATCAATTTCTAAAGTGAACTTGTCTGTGTACATAAAATTTAAATATATACAGTTATTGGGAGCTGGTAGAAAACAAAGCACAGACGGATCTTGTCGAACTTGGTTTGGTGTTTATTCAAGGAGTGAGAATTGGTCAGCAACGTTAGAAGAAAAGTCTCTGGTTTTGATTCTTGATCATACTTCCTCAAACTCTCCGGGAAGAGTTCTCACATTTATTTGCTCTTTGTATTATTCATCTCTACAAAAGACAACAAAGCGGCTTTTTAGTCACAAAAAGGTGCAAGAAACAAGTAGCTAGCGATAAAATGTTGGTCTTGCTCTTAAGCAGTTGTAAATCACCTGCTACAAAAGTTAATATCTTTTCCTCTGAAACGTCAACCAAACGTTTTAGATCTTTTTCCCTAAGCCCATTGTGTTGCCGTATGCTAATTGTACCTTTATTCTTCATGTATCTTTACTATCAAGTTGGTAGTGTTTTGTTGCTTTCGCATACAGAACTAGAACATCGACATTTTTTTCTTTTATTCCTAGCTCTACAATAAGACACAAGTTCTACTGAGAGGTCGGCCAATTGGTGTAAATGTTTTACCATAACCAAATTTCAATCAATAACCTTGATTAGGCGAACTTCTTAAATTAATATTCTTCCCTCAACCATAGGTAATAAATTGAACGGAATTGAATTAAGACTTGAAAATTGAATCAGAACTGTATGCTTGTCTTAGCTTGTATATACTTCTCAGAAAGCACTTGTCATCTCACTTCGGTCTATTTGTATGCACACCTTCCACACATTTTTTAATTTTGTAGCATTTTACATGGCTAACATAACTCCCCGTGGATTAAGGGGAAGAATTGTCCTAGTGAAAAATGCATTTAAGAAGTAAAAGACAAAGTCTTCTAACCGCGATTATTCTATCCATTAATTTCGAACAAAAGCTTCTGTTGCTCACTTGTGGTTTTTAACAATCAGTCAGTTTTCATAACCTTCAGCATACAGTTTAAAACCTCCAATTTCAGCTGGCGCATTTCATATTTACTCCCAAAAAATCTTTGTCGTCATATTTCTTTCGGCAAGAGCTCGGTAATTATATATTCCACGCCGGAGTTATAGAATTTATTATTCTGGATTTCGTGGCGACATTCATCAAGAACGTGTAAATATTCTTAATCGAAGTAAAAATTAGACAGTTTTGCATTACAATAAACCCCATATTGCCTAAAGTCGACGTAATTTTTGGTAAATAAGGAAAATAGCCAATAGTAGCTAACAATGAGAGATCTATGTCTTCGATGAATGTATAATGAGTGCACCTGCAGAACAATAATTGAACCGCCCATTCATAAGCTGGCCAACAAATCGATACTCTCTTGATAAATAAAGTCCCTGGGGCAAGTATAAATATCGCTGATACAGGGACTCGGATGGTCATTTTAATTGCAAACACGAACAACACAGACAGAGTAGAAAGGCTGCTATCCTAAAAGAAAGAAAAGTGTCAAGTATTGACGCTGTACCCAAAAAGTTGTACCCAAACAGAAAGAAAGCCTCAAGAATTACACAAGATTTGTATCTTTCTATTTCTACTTGAGAAAACCTATTTCCATATGATGGAAGCCAAAGCCAATCACAGTGGTGACGGCTTCCTTGGATCGGCAAGCGAAAATCGAGGGACAACCTGGAGAGAGACAGAACAACTCAACACAGGGAACTCGCTCCTGAGTTTTATGACCCTGGCGTCTGGTAATGTTAAAACCGCCATGGAAAAACCTGCCACTTTCAAACGGAACATCAACCACCGCCGATACCTGCAGAAACAACTGCGTAATTATGCAAAGAAAAAAAGTGATAACCCGCCTAAGAAAAGCATGGTTGCGCGAATGAAGGCCATAACACAGACCGAAAAAAATTACAAATTACAGAATTTATCTGTTCTAAAGTCAATGCAAGGCTCGTGGAAGGCGGAAAGATCGTCGAGGCGAGCTGATAAGTTGAAGGAAGCATCAACTGAAGCAGAGAAGAAACAGCGGGGAGCGTTACAGGCATTTTGGCAAGAGCCTGTTTTCGCAGACTTTACCCAACCGTACGTCTCTACGTACAGTTTACATCAAATGCAGACGAGAGGTGCTGTTGAGGAGCCCTTTAGTCCGGGCTTCGAAACTTTGGTCGAAAACTGGAACGAATACGACAATCGAGAGTATTCTTCAGAATCCTCCAAGACAGAGTCTGTTCCGTCGATTTCATCGGATGATGGATCGTGTGAAGAATTTATGACGGGAGAAGAACTTACTCGTAGTATTGACATCAAAGACTTGTACGTTCCCGAATTGTATGGCTCAGAAAGAGTTTATAACGATTCACAAGAAAGCTTGTATGTGCCACCAATTTCGCCCACACATTATATTCTGTCACCCACATCGTGTGCCGAACAGGGCTACTTTCACTTTGAACACGACGCACAAGGACTCCCATCTTTCGCAAGAGCTTTTCTTTCGCCAGGATCGTGTACACATTTCTATGAGTAAATGTGTATTTAAAATCAAACAATGATAATCTTTTGACTTGAAAAGATAAAACATTTTTTAAAAATGAAATCCCAGAAGTGCGCGTGGCCAACTCAGGCCTAGATGTCAGTCATTGAATTATATTTCAGGCCGTTGTCGAATAATCTTTATCCAGAAATATTTGATGTCGTACACGGAAGGCGACATTAAGCAATTTTCCGCTTTTAATTTTTTGAGCGAAAAACTGTCACGAAGAAGAGTTTGATACAACTGTAATACTCAGTATTAAACGTAATAAATATCAAAGGTGTGTTTTTAATGATGTACTATGCAACGTAATACTTAAAATATATTTAAAATATTATTCAAATGTAAGGAATAGTCCATAAAACTTTGTATAGTACCTACATTAAATGCAGCATGGTGTATGCATGCCCCACGTACTACGGTTATTAATATTTCCGTCAAGAAATCTAACCCCTGGCCCTTTCATCGAAGTTTTATCTTTACCTGAATGGGTTCTTGCATAAATTGAATGGCGAAGACAAGCATTTTTATTTCTACCTTTTCTGAACTGATGGGCGTTATACTATTGCTTTTTAGCTGCCTTCACCATATGTCTTGTGCATGTACAATGTGAATTATGGGGCGTCAATCAAGAAATTCTAACATCTTTATCATCTTTCTGGAAACTAAGTCTTTGACACACTTTTAGGTGTGCTCCTAATAGTACTGCAGCCATTTTATTATAGAAGAAAGTGAAAAAAAGAAAGAAAGAAAGAAAGAAAGAAAGAAAGAAAGAAAGAAAGAAAGAAAGAAAGAAAGAAAGAGAGAAAGAAAGA
>JAOBRH010984623.1:0-13507 GCA_027575125.1 Umimayanthus parasiticus | reverse complement strand
TAGTAGTAGTAGTAGTAGTAGTAGTAGTAGTAGTAGTAGTAGTAGTAGTAGTAGTAGTAACAGCAGCAGCAGCAGCAATAGTAATAGTAGTAGTAGTAGTAGTAGTAGTAGTAGTAGTAGCAGCAGCAATAGCAGTAGTAGTAGTAGTAGTAGTAGTAGTAGTAGTAGTAGTAGTAGTAGTAGTAGTAGTAGTAGTTGTAGTTGTAGTATAGTAGTAGTGTAGCAGTACATGCATGAGTAGCAGTAGTACTAGTAGTAACACTGTGCCAGTACTGACGGAATTGACGTACCACAAATGTCTAGGCGTAACTATCCCTAATAATCTCTCTTAGGCAAAACAGTGCAAGTACTTTCATGCCGAAGCAACTATGTCGCACTGCAGCCAAGCCTTGAAAGTACGGATATAGGTTGCAGTTAATTTTTATTTTCAATTAATTTTTGTTTTTAACTTGTTAATTTTTTTTAACTAGTAAATTTTTTCTTACTAGTTACATATTTGAATAATGCTTGTGTACACCAAAACATCGAAGCTCTTGCATCAAATCCTCTCTAGCTCAGTTGGTAAGGCAGTGGAATAGCGATCCAAAGATGAGATGTAAGGTGGGTGTTAGACCATAGGTATTTGGCATTAAGAAAAGGAAAAAACCCCTTGAAGGTTAGGGTTAGGGTTAGGGTTAGGGTAAGGGTTAGAGATAGGAATAGAGACAAAATTGTTTTGTATTTCAATTTATGATAATAAATAGTTGAAAAAATTAACTAGTCAGAAAAACATTAATTAGTTAGAAAAAAATGGAACAGTTAGAAAAATTTAACTAGTTAAAATTAAAATTTAAC
Source organism: Umimayanthus parasiticus (assembly GCA_027575125.1). Lineage (NCBI taxonomy): Eukaryota > Metazoa > Cnidaria > Anthozoa > Zoantharia > Parazoanthidae > Umimayanthus > Umimayanthus parasiticus. The sequence continues at coordinate 12,673 of JAOBRH010984623.1, read as the reverse complement.
TGAAATCAAGAATTAACTACAACATACGTTTGTTTGGGATGGTGGCTGACGTCTGAACACCATATTAATATTTACCATATTAATATATATATCTGGCCGGATTTTCCAAAAGGTTATCGACAGTACGGTGTCGTTAGTACCCCACCCCATCCCCCAAACTATCCAGTCTCAACCTCTTATAAAACTCGTAACTGTTTGAATATCCGAACTATTTTCGACATTTTATACAACAGACATTTGCGAGAGTAGCTAGCTTGTGCGGTAATTAATTAAGACCGGAAACGATAGGTGAAACTCGCGTGTTTCTTAAAAGTGAAACAAAAATTGACCAGAAGAGGCTGTCAAAATCACGCTACAGTACAAAGATTCAAGAGCGTTTTGTGAGAAGGGAAAAATCGCTCGTAAAAATTTCTGGTATTAAAAAGAAAGATCTTTCAATTTCCTGTCTTTTGAAGGAAAGCGCATCGATTTTGGATCAAGCAAGCCGAAATTACGGCGGTTTGAAATTAAGCGTTTTTGTGACAAAATGAGGCCTTTTTGTACAATTTCAGCGGATACCTTCAGTTTGGAAAATCCACCCAGATATACATTTCAATAACTACAATTTTAAAGTGCAAGTAAAAACTCTGATATCTCTATTTAACATTTTTATAGTGCCAGTTTTAACAAGAAACATTTAATTTACATAGAAATTAAGCATAAATATTCATTTGAACACTGCCTGTTAAAGATTTTTTAAAAAAAGAGTAGCAGTATCGAAAGCAAACACCAAGAACTTTTTATATACACAGAAAATGTGTGACGTTTACGCAATAGTGCGGAGGTTATGGACACCATGGCTTCTATGAAAGGGATCGGGACAGTTTGTTACAACAGGGTAATGAAAAGTTTTCAACTTCTAGAAAGAAATGGATGAAACTGACCAGAAAATGATAGACAGGTTGTGAAAATGCAGACTGAGGGAACGGAAGGAGAAGTCCGGACATCATTTGAACCATTTAAGAAGTTTGATCTATCATTTGACTAAACTTAACACGGTTTCTGATACGGTAAATGCAAACCTTGCTTCCACTTCAAAACAGAACTGTTCTAGTTGGGAGAGCAGATGGATTAAGTGATTAGGCGATTGACTATTAGGGGAGATTAAAATGCCTCGTGAACGAGTTTTGAAAATATTTTTTTGTTCCTTCGTGGAGTGCTGAGTCCGGCAAATTAAATGTTTAATTTCTTAAAGATTATTTCTACAAACACTTTAGTTCTCCTACGCATGTAAATATCCGTTGTGAATCTTTGTTTAAGTTATTACAAGCTGCACCAGTATTTCGGTCTCCTTCAGTTTTGCTGAGTTTTGCTCACAATTTCTCAAAATGCTTTTCGTGTCAGTAGTCCAATTCAGTCTGCGTGGTAAACCCTTAAAATTGAAACTCCTTGGGCATATTTAAATGTATATACTGCCCACTTTCTGTTTATTTAAGAATTCTTTTGTAAGCAGTTCAAAACTAGCAGTGTATGGAGCGTGCTTAGAGACGAATTTGACAGGCTCTGTTTTGCTAACGAGTTTCATTTACACATCCTCGACAAATTTTCTTCTGAAAACATTAAATGTTTTATTAAAAACCCACAAACAGACATCATCAATAATTTATAGCTAAAACTAACATCTTTTCCCGACACTTTTATTCCTAATACTGAAAATGGGTACTTAAGAAATTTGCGAACCAAATATAGACTAAGAACTGAAAAACTTTAAATATGTCTTTATTGGGTTGCAGGACTCAAATGAAAAAGTCCATTTCGTTTGCAAATACAAAAACATCATATAATTTGAAAACAATCGACTCTGTATTTTTGTTACAAAGGCATAAATACAAATTAAATTGTTTTACAATTTGAATGACAGTCTGATGAACTTTTCTGCCTCGCCACACTACAAAGGGACAGTTTTTCTTGTAAAACATTGTCAAACCAGTATTCGGTTTGTCTGGGCATAAAAATTTGCACAAGGCAATTAGTTTGTAACCTTGGCAACGAACTGTTTCATTCATTTCATTTCAGTGTCTTTGAGTTTTCTGAAGAAAGCAAACAAAGGTTTTCGCTTTTAGGAGCCAGCAAGTGTGAAAGGGAAATTAAACCGACTGGTCCCTTGAATATAAATGAAGCATTCAGTTAAGTCGGCTTGGGAAAAATCTTTGATCTATAAATTCAAAATACTTTGACTATAGACGCTAAATTTATCAGTGAAACAGTTTCCTTATACCGTCAGTTTCTATATAAAATAAGTGACTAATGAATTTTTGGTTAAGGGTATCGGAAAACAAAAGACCTTTGAGGTTGTATTTGTCAGTGGACGCACGTTTTATTGAGAACTTTATATTTGGCTAGGGTTTCGCGTGTTTTGATTTCACTGAACGAAAACATTTAAGTTGGCTTTTTAAATCATACGGAACAAATTTGACAGCAAAACCTTTTACAGCGAAGGAAAAATACTCTTTTCGGGGAGATCCTCATTTTATTTGCTTTTCCATGGCTTCTGATTGGTTGGGGATTAAGAGCAGCCTGCAGGAAAGTTTCTGATTGGCTGTTCGGGTGGCAGCTGGTTTATATTTGTCTGAGTCACAACAAGAAAATAATTTGCATGTCCTTGGAAAGGTTGTATGTTGTTAAGTCGCAGTGTTCTTGATGATTACTAGATGTCTCGAAGATAGAGCTTGCAGTTTAGTAATTCAGCTGGGACGAATCACACTAATAGCCAAATGTAAAGCTGAAATCATGGCCCGTGGAGTTAAAATATCTGGCTGAACAATGCAAGCACCAAAACATAGGTATCGTATAAAAACGTATTTCCTTGATAAACAAAGATGAATTTTATGAGAAGACCGTTTTCTGCTGCGAAGAGCTGTTGATTCGTGTGTGGCGACAAGTGAATCTGTGCAACACTTGCTCTTGAGTTAGTAGCAACTGAGATACCTAACAAAAAACTGTGGTCTTGAAACTCGCGATTGTTAAAATACGAATTTTTAGTTTTCACTTGTTATTAAACAGAACTAAACACTAGAAGCTGCGATCGAACGCAAAAGGAAGTATCTAGTATGTATTGTTGTCGACTTTATCGAGGCACCTGCCCAATATTTGGCCTAGAATTTAACTTGGTTTTTATGTGTATATGTTCTTTATGTTTCCCTCAGCTTTTCAAGATCAATTTTGTGTCGGAGGGAATGCGACAATTGTCAGAAGTCCATTAGATTTTTTGGAGTAAAATGCCGCGATTGCAGGTTAGTAGAAATGCTACATCATTGATAATCCACCGTAAACTCGGCTAGTCGCGGAAGTGTATACACGAATACTATAAAACCAGTCAAAACGAAATTATGCAGTCCACTAACTAACTTGGGTTGATTTTTCTTTCCATAGATATAAGTGCCACAAGAAATGTTCTACAATAGTTTCGTCCGAATGCGAGTTGCACCATCAAAAAGTTAACAACGGTACGTCCGTTTGAGAATTTAACTTCTAACATCTAATTAATATTCATTTTATGCTTGCACAAGGTATCTTCTCCATGCCCGTGAGTACCAAGTCTACCAGTGAGGTGTACGAAATTCATTTCCGTAAACTTTGCTTCTCTATTTTCCAGGAAAGAGGCGTCCTTACAGGTTTTGGCGCAAGAGTTTCGGAAAACGAAGAAAATGTGCATTGGATTCAGGACTACCTCGATCATCGAAAGATTGCAGCCTATGGACCAATACTCCCGACAGGCAAATTTGCCGACAAAGAAAGAACAAACCCCATCGAAAGTTTATGAGTGGATTGTACGAGTCTTTTTGTTACACCGCCAACCACACTATCGAGTTTCAACCTGCAGAGCCGGAGAGAGTTAGCTCGCTACTCAGCTCAGACTACACCGGTACGCTTGATCCCTGCGGATTTCATGCGGTACCACCCGATTTTACAGAATCGCCGCCAATTTCGTTTCTATCCTCGAGCCCTTATCAACCTTACGGTAACTCTTTGCACACTTCTTCGTCTGGGTTTTGTGGTAGAACTTATTCCTGGTCGAGCAGGACCTCGGCACGAACGACAACCAACTCTTCGGGGTATTGCTCAGTCAATAACTCTTGCCCCTCGTCGGCAAACTCGCATCGAAGTACTTCACCCACTCCGGATTTTTCAAATATTAAGCTTCTCTCTGCAAATTTAGAAAAGTGCAGTCTAGATGAAGAGGGTATTTTAGAGGAGTCGGACATTAGCAGTTCGGGCACGGACGGGGACTTTTTATGTACATGGCCTCCTTTTGCTGGCGTATCTATAAGAGAAGACTGCGCTGGCGAAGCGGGGGACGGGAATGCACGAGTTTTCACAGGTAAGCTACGAAAACTTGTGGATAGCACACCCTTTTTTATAAGAACGTCTAATTTTAGGTTGAGGCTGGGTGTTCTGAAATATTTTGAGGATGTCAGCCTCAAATGTTCTCAAAATGTTCTAGTATTGGGTGTACATTTGTTAAGCTCATTTCGTACGGACCTACCGGAAGCATAAACACACTTACACGCCTTTTTTTATATGAACAATTTTATAAGAACAACGAGGCTCAAATTTGCCCAAAAATTAAGATCAAGCTAAGAACAATCGAGGCTCGGCTTCAGATGAAAATGTAACTGCAAGTTTTTATCGAAAAAGTACACAAATCACAACACATCGTGTCATTACATGTGGCGTTTCTTTGCAGAAGCAGGTCTTTCGAATTCTGCCGTTAGAAACGCTGAGTGAGCAGAGAAGAAAATCAAAACTGTTGCGTATGTGTTTTATGACAGTGGTGAAGCGTATATACGGCAATAATAAACCTTTGCTGGACAAGATCAGTTTAAGAACAATTAAGGCTCAATTTGTGCAAAAACTTAAGAACAACGAGGCTCGGCCAAAATTTACTGGTTCTTATAAAAAAAAAACGTGTGTTAGGTTGCACATGCACAACACTAAAGGTAATGCTGCACTGACGAATTTTAGCCGAGAGACTCCCCAAATTATTTCCATGATTTTGTGCAGTAAAACAAAGGTTCTTCGCCCGATTCCTCAACCTTGAGTGTGTTCTTGGCACATTCTTAAACTTTAAACACTTTTTCAGCCTCACGTTAACGTTCTTAAAAAAAGGTCATCTTGTATCAAAAATGAAAAGAGTGTGTTGCGATACTGTAGAAACTTGAGGAAGCGACCCAGCTCCAAATAAACGCTTGTTTATGATACCCGCTGTGGCTGTTTCAGTTTAAGTTGACAGTGTTACATGTGAGAAACGATCCTGTCAGATAATTACATTCGCGAGACAAAACTTAAACAATTAAAATGGTAATTTAATTGTGTTTGGTTTTACACCAAGCACATACGAATTGAAAACACAGAAATTAAAAGTTTAAAGAAACGATCTTGGAAAACCACACCGTTGTAAGATATTTATCTAAACGCTTCTTTTTTTTTTATAAATGACAACCACTTTTTTGTAAGAACGCGAGGCTGAAAAATGCCCAAAACTTAAGATCATGCTAAGAACATACTGAGGCTGAGGAAAGGTGAAGAATTGTTATTTTGGATACTGCACAAGTCATGAAAATAATGTTTCTCGGCTAATGTTCGTTAGTGAAACATCGGCTAATAGTGCTGTAAATGTACAAGTTTGGTTCTTGATCTTTTTTATATACCATTATTGCTTTCTCGTCGGCCAGGGTAGCAGCTAGTTAATAAAGCGTATTTGTGTTTCCGGTTGGTTTGTGCGAAATGAAAATAACAAATTTATTTACACCCGGTACTAACAATTTTGTTTAAGAACGTGAACCCCTTAATTAAACTAGTTAAGAACACTCGGCTTCAGCCCAAAAATTTGATGTTATTAAAAACTGAAATGCATAAAGTGTAGTGGTTTAAATCATGTAAGGTGCAGTTGTGTATAACTATCCCAAATGACACTTCTTTGCGAAAGGAGGATAATCACATGCGCGAGACAAAATTGTAAACCGGTAAAATCTGTTCAAGTTGGTTCTACACAACATACGAGTTGAAAACAGGTTAAGTTCAAAACTCATTTGGTCTCAGGCATATTAAAGAACTCAGTTCCTGTGCCGAATTACATTCTTTCTTGTACTGTCCTCAGAGATGAAAAACAAATATATCAGTTTTGTTTTAGTTTTTGCTTATACTGCGTTTGCGAGAGTGGGCGAGATCGTTTTCACGCGTGAACGCGTGAGAAACGTACCTTCCACGATCTGTTAATGTGCAGTGTTGCTGTACATTCAACTCGGGAGTAGATTTGACAGTTAATGGTTTTCTGGATTCATAAAGCTCCTGTGGTGTTAACAGAGTTGATTTTTAAAAAATAAAACAAGTGATTGATCGGAGGGGCGGTTTTCTTGTTTTTCCGATGCATATTCGACCCACAAAACCGATGAATGCAGACCGCCTGCAGCACAAAAGGCTTTTCTATTGGACAGATTTTTCTTGTTACGGTGGAAACGTCTACCACGGCCATGCAAAGTTCAACTGTTACCGGTAACTTTAAATCCAATTCGATTACCACCTGAGTGTATGAAAAACACCCGGTTAATTTGAAGAACTGCATGTGAAAAAATTGAGACATAAGCGCAACTACAGCCTTATTAAATAAACTCCTGCTTCACTCACATCAAATCCCATCTGTCCTATTGCTTGAACAGGGTCAGGTTCAGGGTAGAAAAAATTAAGACAAATTTATTTTTTTAGGAATACGTAGTTTCCATGGTGCTCATAAATTATTGTTGAAACAATCGTCTGCTCCGACGAAGGACTGACGCTCGAAACGTCAGCTATACTCCAAACCTCTCGGGCGAAAAACATACCATATCAACCATTGTTGATCAAACCCAACTATGTACAGCTTTACTCGCCAAAGTAGTCGTAAAAAAACCCAATTTTTTCAAAACTAGTCTTCCAGTGACATTTAGTGACATTTTGTGAGTTACACAAACCCCAAAACGTCAGCCGAATATTAATAGTAGTGAAAGGTCGGTTAAAACAACAAAGACGAGGCTGTCTTATTTCTGGGTCCGTCTACATTATAACATTGTATCAGGTTCCGGTTGTATTTTGATGGATTGTTGATGAGGACAAAGATGAACAGGCAACACAGATGTGACTGTCTACGCTGCGAAAATGGTTTAGCCTGTAGACGAGTCGGGAGCGGGCTTTGCATTGTTTCGAAATAGCCGTAGAATATACGCAAGATGTTTCTAGATAGAAATGAAGCTTTTAGCTCGCAGTTAACTGAAAGCAGACGTTTAGAAACAGCCCTAAGACGAGGTATGAAAGACTATAAATTCGGACTAAACAGTGAAACAACTTATGAGGGCGAAATACCTCGGGGAGGAAATGCAGTGGCTCCCAACTGTTCTCGTGACACACTTTACTTTGCTTAGAGGTCTTTTAAGTTTTTAAGTTTTTTATTAATTTAACTGAGGTGATAAAACTGAACTTCAGTTGTCGTTTTGTTAGACTTTCGGCCGTTTATCATTTGCCGTTAAGGTTGTTGAGGTGGAGACACGCTTTTTCAGTTGTTGTCAGTGGGGGGTATAGCAAATGGTGAATGTGTTGTCAGTGGGAGGTATAGCAAATGGTGAATGTGTTGTCAGTGGGGGTATAGCAAATGGTGAATGTGTTGTCAGTGGGGGTATAGCAAATGGTGAATGTGTTGTCAGTGGGGGTGTAGCAAATGGTGAATGTGTTGTCAGTGGGGGGTATAGCAAATGGTGAATGTGTTGTCAGTGGGGGGTATAGCAAATGGTTAATGCGGGAACGGCCAAGTTTTTAGCAAGCGCGAGCACATTTACTTTGGGGGAGCTGCAAAAAAGGAGCATTTTAAAAATGAGCATTCGAGCACTGCTAAAGATTTTGCGCGAGCATTCGATCAAAGGCCAAATTTGGGTGACCGACGACTGGATGTGTTATTTTGTTTATTGCGTATATCATCTAGGCGTTTTTATTATTATTAAAATCGCAGTAGAAAGTGCGAATCCCACGAACTGAGGGTAGTCTTTCACTCTACGAACGATAAACTGGATAAAAGACGCAACCCAAAACTTATTAACAACAGCATATTGTTAAAGAACGCAAACCTTGACAATTACATGTTGCTAAAAAGTGTCAGTTATTGTTACTTTTATTGTTGAAATGACCAATGGAATTTTTCGTTCTCATGCAGAGTACAGCCTTATTGGGGCTTTCATTTGTAAAGCCGAACTAATAAGAGGACAATTTGTTCGCGACATTCACGTTTTCAACAAAACTCAAATTGTTTGCTTTTCACGGTTGAATTTTGTGCTCGACGGTGGCCAGGTGGTAAGCCTGGGGCATTCGCATGCCGCACCGATTGCTGTTAGCGCTAAAGCCTGGTTTACATTTGCGAAATGCGCACAAGCATAAGAGATGTAAATAACATAGAAAAAGACAAAGGGATAAAGTGTGCAATGAAGTGAAACAAGCGCACATCTGCGTGCCTTTGTCTTTTCCTTTGCTATTTGAATTTCTTGTGCTTGTGCTTGTTCTTATTTCACAAGTGTGAACCAGGTTTAAAGAGTAACGGTCTCCATTTAGTCAGCCCTATTTCCAAACAAAGGCGAGATATTTTGGCCTGCATATAGTATCTTAAAAAAGATGACGCAAATCTCGCCGTTGTTCGTTTTCGAACAACGGCGAGTTAATTTGGTCTGTATAAAGTCTATAATATAAATCACCTAGATTACATTTTCTACTGACTCGAGTTTTGGGCCATTTTAAGGAAAAATTTTCCGTGATAAAATTGTCAGTTCCCATACTTAGACAAACTACAGGATATAGGATTTATATCGTGGTAGAGAGCCAATTATCAGACTACCAGAAATTCGGTGTTTGGTATTTACTGATAAAGTTTATAATACACCCAGATCTCGCTATTGCATATTTCCGAATAAAGGCAAGATATTTTGGTCTGTATTTAGTATCTTAGTACAGACCACCCCAAAAATGTCGCCATTCACTTTCGAACAATGGCGAGTTATTTCGGTCTGTATAATGAAAAACTATAATACGGACAACCAAAATCTCGCCGTTGTTCAGAAATGACAAGGGCGTGTTATTTGCGGTCTGTTTTTAGTATTTTGATACAGACCACAATAATCTCGCCGTTGTTTATTTCTGAACAACAGCAAGTTATTTATAATGGAAAACTATCAATATAGACTACCAAAATCTCGCCCGTTCATTTCTGAACAACAGCGAGTTATTTATAATGGAAACTATCAATACAGACAACCAAAATCTCGCCCGTTCGTTTCTGAACAATAGCGAGATATTTTGGGCTGTATATAGTATGTTAATACAGCCTAAACAAATCTCGCCGTTGTTCATTTCCGAAGAATGGCGAGTTATCTGGATCTGCGAAGGAACAGGGAAGAATTTAACGTTTCCGTACTTGCTCAAGGTGAAGTAATTCGAGCAACATTTTAGTTTGCCAAGGAAACTTGTCAGTAACGCAACACTATAGTATTGCAAGTTAGTGTGTGCTGTGCGGAAATTTTCCTTTCTCTCGCGTCGTCTTGCGTCCACTTGTTTTGAGCACTGAAGCGCGAGCGGTGAACAAACAAGATGTCTGCCTCATGAACGCTGCAAAAAAAGAAAGCTCTTTTGTTGCTTTTGGAAGGCTAGAAAGAAAATTGCCCTAAGAACATGCGAGGATGAACAGGAAGAAGAGAAGAAACTGGGGTTTACCACCAAATAAGCAATAAATATTGCTTCTTACTTTAAGAAATTATCTTCTCCAAAGCAATGGGACTTGAACTTTCACTTGTTATTTCGGGCACTTCAGCTCTTCCAGTCGTTCCACCATAGCTTTTTTTATTTCAGCCGCGGTTGGACACGCGCGCACGAATTCGCCACACGGCGCGTCAGCTTGATGTGTACGTGAAAGAACCAATCACTGGCGTTATCTTCCAGCTTCAAGTGTTGTGTGACAAGCAGTGTGGTCGTAGTGGCAATACGAGCAACAAATCAAATTTTATTGTGAAAAGTGGAAGTCGATTATACTTTCTGCAGCATCACTTCACAACTTGCAACAACGAATTTTGTTGCGTGACAAGTTGGCCAAGTCTGAGGTAACATGCACAACAGCATGGAACAACTTGCATGCAAGGCAACAGTGCTGCACTACGCTAAAGTAGCATGAGCAATTTGAAACGTTACTCGTATTACTTCACCTTAAAGCTTTAAGGCCCTGTTACACGAGACAATTTTCCCTGCAACCTGCAACGCAACGCCATTGCGAAGCAAGGCGCAGAATAAATTCCGCGTGAACAGCCCGCTCTGCAACTTGCAACGTAGCGAAAAATTGACAAGCAAGATGCAGAAAAAGTTGAAGAATCTTCTACTTTTCGCAACGTTGCGAAACCAGTTGCAGCGCGTAATATGTTTACCAGCAACTTGCAATGTTTCGTTGCCGTCAGCATTGCATTGCAGGTTGCGGAGAAAACTGCCTCGTGTAACAGGGCCTTTAGTTACCGCAATCACAGTTGAGAACCTTCTATCCCACATACCTTTGCAAAGTCGCAAAAACGGGGGCAAAAAGTGCCGAGACTGTCATTCTGTTTTCCGCTCTTTCGGTCTTTGACAGGAACTTTGTGACCACCATTTTCGTTATGTAGTTATGGACCGGTGTTCTGTGGAACATGACTCTTATATTGACCGTCACTGCGGGCAATAGCAGATTTATGGACCCGAGGTAGATGATGTTGCCCGAAGGGTAATCAAAATCGAGGGTTTATAAATTTGCTGTTGCCTAAAGTGAGTGTCAATAAGTTTCTTGTTATACAATGTCCAGCTAGTTATCCACAAAATGATATCCGGCACTCTCAACTGATTTAGTAAATATATTTTAAAGTAGGTGTTTTGTACCTGAAAGCCAAGACAACTTCTGCTTCACAACTTGCTATATTTAATAAGGATTTTAACGGCCGTATTTTTTGTAAATTCTTGATAAGTCTTTTAGCAAATCTTCAATTTTCCCTCTGGTTGAAAAACAAATTTCTCTTCGGTTATTTCTAACTTTCTTTTTGCTGGCTTTTATAGTAAAGCTACTACATGCAGCAGTAACTTCAGTTTTCACTGGGGAAGTTAATTGAATCTGTGCTGTTACGAAGAAAGGAATTATTTCGACTAGTAGCGAGCAAGTGACTACTTTTCCACAAGCTGTTTTTTTCCCTTGTCGATGCAGAAACGAACAACGAGAAGAAAGCGTCTGTGTTAACTTATCATATTCAAACACAGCAGCGAGATTTGGGTGGGAAACTTGTATTTAAAACTGATAACTAGCTTGCCGTTCTTCAGAAAAGAATAACGGCGGGGTTTTGGGGGGTATGTTTATAAAAGTAAAAGTAAAAGTTCAATTTAACTTCAAATTTCCTTTTAACATATGTGAAAGATCACACACTATTGTTCTCTATGGAGTAAAACATTAACATAATATGTGTATGTATATTTTGTCTAAAAATCTTTTCTTTAGATATTTGGAGATTACAGGGGTTTGCAAATCTTCCGGCCTACATATTTCAGTTAAAACAAAATTTCCAACAAGTGCAAAATACTTAAAGAAACCAAACGTTTCTGAGCGTAATGCTGCCATTGAATGCATGTCATATATCAAAAAAACAAATTTTTTTTTTTACAAAAGCAAACCAGTCAAAGCCGGGAGCTACCTCTTGCCCTCAACAATTAGAACAAAAATAACCTGTTACGTTCTCACGATCACCAGGACAATACACGAAATACACAATGAGATTGCACGTGTGCCAACCAGCCTAAAGGCAACTACCCAGTCTGTATTGGAAAGCAGTTGCTGTGAATACGTGTTTGTTGCCGAGCTGCTGTTTAGAGCGTTAGCTGTTTGTCAAAGCTGTTTCGCTCCGAGGGCTAAATAACACTCGAAACGTCATATTCAACACTTAATTTTTATTTTTCATTGTTTAGTACTTACTTTTTTTTACAGAAGATTTATAGCCGAGATACATGTGAGCAGTGAATAAAGTGCTATACTGCAGACCAACTGTGATAAACATAGCGACTAATTGAAGGGCAAAAATCACCTCTACCTGTACGTGCTTGTGTGAAAAATAGATTAATAGTAAAAAGTAGTGCACGTGATAATACTTAACACTTCGATATAACTGTATCATATACACAACCCCGACGACAAAAACATATCATAGGCATAGCAAGTTTTGTTAAAAATACCAGCACGCAATTGGCGTTCTCGCCAACGTAGAACCGACGAGTACCCGAGGTGAAACTGGTAATAATATTCCGAATATATCGTATCAGAAGGGATTTCCTGCTTGGCCCCAAATAGGTCTGTGATTTCAAAAAATTTTCTTAATTCTGTTGCCAGGTTCCTCTGAATTTTCTTTCAGCACGTGATCCAATATTCTTGACAATTAATTTCTTGCAAATCCTTGGTAATACAAAATATTGTTGTGACTTTTTTCATGCATTAATGCATGTTATGCCAAAGTAATAACTTTTCACGCTTAGTTTTAGCGGCAGTAGTAATAATCAGTATTATTATATGGCTGACTGGTTTCGCGTGCTGTGATTGGTCAATTCCAGGTCCGTAAGTAGCCGTACGGACCTC
>JAOBRH010980179.1:0-13522 GCA_027575125.1 Umimayanthus parasiticus | reverse complement strand
GACTCGGTGCTCCGCACCTCGTCCGCTATCTAAAAGCTCATATCCAACGCGCGTTCGTGGAATAATTGTTAAATATTTAGGACATCATGAATCGAATAAACGCTTGTATTTTACCACTCAAGAGCTATTCATAAAACATATTTAATATTATGACTGAACCGTTAGTATGGATGGGTATTAAATGATGTTGACCAGGAAAAAATACAGGTTGGAGGAATTACCAGGATAGAAAAAAATAGAAATTGGTCCTACGATCTGTGTGAAAATCAATAATTTTTAACAAGAAAGAACTCAGTGCTTTTGCCTTTATCCATGAAACTGCTCCATCAGTTATTGAATATTCCTAATATATTTAGTTTCAAGTGTTCGCATCGCTTCTGAAAGGAAAATAAAATAGCGGACTCACTCAGCTAGTACAAATATTAAATCTTTATGGCTCCGTAAACTTAATTTTCTTGTAAACTGGATTTGTCGCTTTTTCAACCGTGCGATACCTCGAGATCTTCAACAGTCTATAACGACAATACTGTAATGAAAAGGTCATTTTAAAAATCTATCTCTTACCTCCAAAATGTAACTGAATATGTCCTTCAATCAATTAGTGTCACTGCACACTCCTATTTGCAGTCGGACAGCACAACGAAGTAGCGACTGCACTGGCTCAGCTCGAATTAAGTTGCAAATTGAAGAGTTCAGTGAAACGACATGACTTTATAACAGAAAAGTTGAACAAACACATCTGGTCGGAAGCGTAAATATAATATTGTTAATAACTTCACTTGACAGGATGGCAAAAAACTAAAGTGCATCAAGTATCGAGCACTTAAGCAGTACATATTTCAATTTACGAAAAACCGAAACATCTGATTTACTTTTGAAGGTATCGAAGCTATGTTTCTAAGAGATTAATTTATATCCCTCCGGGTTAGAATGCCAGATAATGAGATATTTCTTTTGTTTGTAATTTACACAGTCAGTCTTTTACTTTCCACCTTTTACACATTTTCCAATTTCACAGCAAGATTATCAAGATAATCTTAACCTTGTTAAATGTAGGGGCTAGGTCTCAATTTGGACGTAAACTCTGTTCTTTCCCATGTCACACCCAATTTATCTGTTACTCACTATTCCTTTGTAATTTATGCGACGAATTAAACAACTAAACTAAAGCTAACAGCCACAATTTGTGCCGTGCACTTCAAAATACTGAGTGTTTTCAATTTGGAAGAAAAATTTATTCTATTTTATTGTTTATCAATATTATTTCAAGTGTCTGTGGTACTCATTCATTAAAGGAGAACCAGCATGCAAGGTTTTTTTTATATAATATAGAAATTCAGTGAACCTTTTTCACCGGCACTTCCAATGCATTTTTATCATTTTTATGAAAAAATAGATTGCATTCACACAAAGTTCATTCAAAAAATTATTGCTTTTAATAAATTGCATAATATCACTTCCTATTCTCATGGCAAACTTCATTTGAAACGTCAAATTTTCACTGAAATACGTGAACAGTTTTAAGTGTTAATGGTATCACCAAGAGTCAAAAGCTTAGGAGAAGTCCTCAAAAGTTTCTGTTTGAATAATTGTGAAATATTGACGATATTTTCTCTGCTGTTAGCCTTATATCCTGACTCATGATCACAGAGTTTTGAATTAAATAATGGCCCCGCTGTGTCTGTTTTACAATCGAATCTTTAATTTGTTATTGTATTTATTCCAACTACTCATATATGAATTTATTGCTTTTTGTCTTGCAGATCAAATCCCCAATGACGGAATCTGATTTTAAACAATGTAAGTTCCAAGTCTGAGACGTTTCATTCTGCTCAGTCTGCAGGCCATGAGTTCTTTGATCGCGCGCGCATGTGTGTGTGTGTATGTGTAAGTGGTAATAAGTCTGACTATCAATTTGTAAATATGTTGTGTTGTGTCTCCACGTCTGTCTTTTCAAACACATTAAACTGATTATACAGCTATTTCAAAAAAGGTTGTCATAGTCAATAGTCGATACTGGAACCGAAAGGAACTGAGTGGCTCAAGCAGCACAAATTATTTATTACTGTTAGCATCGACTTTGCAAAATATAGAATGAAGGTTCATCATATAATGCCACGGCAATACAGAAGCAACCTTCCCTGGCGCATTATCACTCATTATGCCTGTACCCAAAGTTCCTTTCGGTTCCAGTATCGACTATTGACTATGACAACCTTTTTGGAATAGCTGTATACTGAATTGTTTGCAAGCCCCTCATCTTATCGAGAACTTGCATTTGCTATAAGTTAACTATAGTTATCAAGGGCAAGTCATCGAAAAGTTTTGAGAGAAAGAAAACCCTAACAAAACATCCGTCTAATTGGAGCACAGATTCCTTTTCCGACTCTCGGTCCTCTTTTAATTTAGTTTGTTCTGCGCATGATTGAGAACGTACTTTATACAGTTTGTTATCAGTGAGATGGAAGAAACACACGATATTTTAGTTATCGATTTTTTAACAATTATTCTACGAGACCGCACTGAATACTAGCTGATAAATATCAGATGAGCGCGGATATTAAATACAGTTATATTAAATACAACAATAAATTATTTTTTACCGGCAAATATTTATTTGAAAATAAATTGTGTCTGACGAAGCCGCCAACTCAAAAATAACTTTTGTTTCCGGCGTTTTCCATATATAGTCAATCACTAGAATATGAGCTGATAACCGGTGACCACCGACCCAATCAAATTGCTTGAAATCGAATAACCATTGGAATGTTATCGCCGGAAAACTCCCTCGCCCTATAATGGTGCAGCTCTGTTCAATTTGATATTTAAGCTTTCAATGATAATTTTGATACCGGCCACTTTATAGAAAGCTCCTATCCGGACAACAGACAGTGATGACGTCATCCAATTAACTTCAAAAGAAGCACTCATTATCGGACTACAGTTACTGAAAGTTTCATATTGATTGTTTGAAAGCTTCAACTTTTAGGTCGGAAAAACCTATGGGGGGATCCAAAGACCCTCACCCCTTGGACGTTAGAGGGTTAAAGAATTTCTTTTTTCCGGCATTTAATAAATAAAACGCTTTATAGAAACGTATTATGTAATTGCCGCTCTTTTACTTACAGCAGCCGTTTGTAACATATTCCTGACCCTGCTCCGCAGAATCTGCTAATATTGTTTTGCCCCATTATCGAAGGGTGTTCTTTGAAACAGGATTCTCAAGATAAAGAAAGGCATCCACTGTATTTTGGCAAATTGAGGGAGAATACCGAGAGTCCGTCAGGAAATATGGTTATACATGTAGCTAACGGGGACACAAAATATATGAGTTTTGTATTCGCAGGGGCAGGTCGAAAAAAATGGTAACCGTTTTTCGAAGCAACAAGAGCCTCTCAAGGAGACCCTTGGGGGTAGGGGGTGGTTAAATGTGGAGGAGGATCCCCCTCTGGGAAATTTTTTGGATTTTAACTCCTTAAAGTTCCCTTTCTTGGCTCTCTGTCAGTGAGATAGAATATTCGCTAGTTTCATTCTTCTCGGATGAAACCTTGCGAATTGATTGGATAGTTTCTTCCAAGTCAATTTCAACGTTGTAGTGAACATGTAGTATGGCAGGTCCTGTAAATATCGTTTGTGTTACGGTGCTTCGCAAGTATGTTTCAGTCGATATCGTGTCGAATACCTGACCGATTTCCATAGAACGGTGGTAAATACAATATCATTATATATAACGGATTTTTTTGCAGATTCTAAAAGGTTAAATCCGACGGTCGAATCAAATGTTAAGCGTCTCTCCATAACTAGACTCGTTTGTATGTTTGTAAGAACCTTTCTTATAAGAACATGAGGCTGAAAAATTTAAGAACATGCTATAAAGCCTAGTTTCCATATGATCGCTCACGATCGCCGCGCCGGCCGGATCGCTGGAATCACTGTATCGTAGCATCGTTCACGATCGCCGATGATCGCCCGATCGCTGGAATGTGTTTCCATTATAGTTGCTGACGATCGCTGGCAGTATTTTCAGCGATCCGGCGATCGTGAGCGATCATATGGAAACTAGGCTTAAAGAACATACGTTATACGCGAGGCTGAGGAACTGAAGGCGAAGAACTTTTGTTTTGGATACCATCGCTGAAAAAAAAAATTTTCGGCTAATGTTCTTGTCAGTGCAACATTGTGCATGTACAACTTTGTTTTGTATCTCTTTTATTATAACAATATTGCTTTCTTGCCAGTTGATTAATAAAACGTATTTTATGTTTTCCGGTTGGTTTGTACGAACAGAAATTAACAAATATACACCCAATACTAACAACTTTCAACTTTGTTTAAGAACATTTTAAGAAAATTGGAGGTTCAAATCCTCAAAATATTTCTAAATGTTCACAAGCATTTAAAAATCAAATCAGACAATGTTTTTAAAAGAACACTCAATCCAATTGCACAAATTAGATGTTCTCATAAAGAAAGAGTGTGCTGCAATTGTAAAGCTGCTAGAGCTGATCCGTGCTACCTATAAAACATCTGTAAATATGAGAAATGACCTTTGCAGTTTTATTGCAACTTGAACAGTTCCAAATATTTGCTTGCAAAAAATGTTGGATCTCAGCTCAGCTGGACTGTACTTATAACTGACTGACAAAACAAAGTGCAACCAAAATCGGAACGTCTTAACAGGTATTATGAAAAATTCGTCAAAAGAAAAAAACATATTTTTTTCTCCAGATAGTTCCCGATATGATTGCTCATATTTTCCCTTTATCTGGAAAAATCTTTTCTATTTCTTGACAATAGCTTGGTGGCTGTGCATCTGATAATGAGCCCGACTGAATATTAGTCTTCTACAGCGGTAAACAGCTCTTAGCATCTGTTCTTTTTAAAGATATCTTCTCTTGTCACTTCTAGAAATAATAAACGAGGTTTTTGCCACTCTATGCATGTGTTACATTAACATATCTTAAATAAAACAGCCAGTATACAATAGGTTTGACTCGATATAGTTTGAGTAAAGGGCAAGAGTGCTTGGCAAATGACATATGTTGGAATCAGGTTAAATGTGCAGATGAAAAGAACCGCACTTGTATATACTTTAGTTGATCAAATTAAAATTCTGTATCATTAGAAGACTAAATACCAACTGCCGTATCGCAAAGACGAACAAAAAACTTCTTTCTACAGAGGCAATCATGTCATTTTCAAAGGACAAATATCCTTGTTTCTGTTCAGTGTTTGTTTTTCTTTGGCAAAATAATTCATAGATCTTATCGGTTCCTGAAATATATTTCCTGAACTCATAGTCGCCATTTTGTCAAGCAAATGTGCAAAATAATAGAAACATAGCTGTCAGTTTTACAATTTAATCTCGTTGGCTATCATTTTTTTGTATTAATCATCATTAGCATGCAAATGAAGAATTCGAGCAACATAATTCGTCAGCCTCGTTTCAATTAGTTATTTTCAATAATATTGGACGACATTCTGTTCTCCCCCGGTGTAACAAAAAACATTTTATGGAAAATGGAAGATCCACGAATAAGTTAAACAGAACACCGGATTTTTGACCTGTGCCTCGAAACAAGAACACAAAGACGAACCACAGAATAATTTCCTTGCTGGCATGATTTATTTTCCAAAACCCTAGCAAAGACCATCAAGTATTATATGCAAAAGGTAAATATGTGAGTGTATACTAATATATTCGCTTGCATTTGTTCAGTTTCTTCAGTTTTTCCCAACTTAAACTTTTTGCGTATTCTACTTAAACTGTTTTGATATGAAAATATTTTCGTTATATTCTATCCTAAACATTTTATACAAACTAAAATGGTTTGTACATGTTATGAATCGAAAAAGATAAATAAAATAGCGCCGGTTTTTACTGAAACGAAAGCTAATTCTGTTTAGTTTATCGTAAACATGCAACATACCGCGAAAGCCAATATCTTGTCATAGTTTTTCAAATGGTAGGTTTGCGTGTTATGTATAAAACTGCTTCGATAATTCATATTACAACCTCGACATTATCAGTGGATGTAAGACAGATTCGTTGTAAATTGGCTTAACCGTTTGAAGTGAAAAGAATATGCTAAAATAGGGGAATGAGAGTAAAGTAAACTAATCAGCTATGCAACTATTAACAAAAATCCATACCTCTTACAGCAAAGCGTTGGGAAACACAAACAACCAAAAATCGTACCAAAACGGACAAACAGACGCGAGTTAAAGTACACGTAGTTGACTTATGGTACTGTATATAGAAACCCTTGTTAACCGCATTTAGGATTGTCTCAGTAGGGAATGAAAACCTAGTTAATACATTTGCTAAAAACATGATTTTGCCAAATGATTTAGCATCTGCCACCTTTTGATATTCAAATGCATCGATTTCATGACAAGTTAAAAGCCAGTTTGTCACAAAATGAACTGCATTTGGCTTTTAATACGACGGATTCCCCCGTGTTGCTTGGTCTAAGTTGGGGAGAAAACAGGACTTACGTCCCAGTTGATAGTGTCCTTCTTTATATATAAAAAGCACTAAAAATAGGTGAAATCAGAATGAAACAAAACTTATACGAGTATATCAGTGTAAGTGACTGATGGTGAAAGCAGCTGCGGTATGTGACCAAAACCGAGGCACATTTCTAATATAAAACAACCGAAGACAGTTGAACAACATGGCTCGGCTTTAGTTTCATTGAAAAAATATCATTCTTGCTGTTATAATAAACATTATTTTTGGCATAAGTATTAGCCTAGCGAAAACGCAGATTTTCGTAATTGAGCATATTTTCCAGTAGGCAAATTTTTTCACCGCAACAAAAATTCGAGGAAACGTGTTTGTATTTTCCACCACACCAGCGATTATCTCGATCAATCTTTGTTTGATAAATGATTTGGCGCAAAATCCGAATAGAAGATGACGGCTGCTTTAAATCTTAGATATTTACTCTTGTCAAAAGTAAGTGTTGGATTCGGAAAGTGGTACAATGAACTTGAATCAAAGGGTGAGTATCATCTATTGGTGAAGGAGCTTGGGCTGCAAGATGCAGAATATTTTTTTCAATGCTTCAGAGTGTCCTCACAATGTTCGAGTAACTTCTCAGTTTGGTAGTCATGAGCCTCAAGTAGAACGACAGGAAAATGCGAAAGTCTATAAGCGCAGCTGAAAGATTGTCTGTATGTTTGAGGTATCTTGATGCTGGAGATGCACAAGCCAAGTAACAACTGCTTTCAGCAGTAGCTGGAAGAATAATAAATGAAACTCGCCACGTTTTATGGACAGTCCTAAACGATAAAGGGTACAAGTTAAAGTTTCCATCGACGGAGCAAGAGAGGGCAGGAGAATATTTCCAAAGAATTCTCACAGGTTTGGAATTTTTTCAAATTGTGTTGGAGCTGTAGACGGAAAATTATTGTCATGCAAGCGCCAGGGAACTCAGGATCATCTCATTTCAACTACAAAAGAACATTAAGCATAGTTCTTAAGCCAGTAGCTGTTGCTAATTACTAATTCAGTTTGGTCGACATTGGAGACAGTGGTCGTCAAAGCGATGGTAGTGTGTACAATAACAGTTATTTAGGCATGTTATAGGGCATGCCATTGAAAACAATTTTGTGTACTCCACTGAGGACCAGCAAAGCTCCCAAATTCAATCAGAGAATTCGAAATGCTTCCATTTGTATTTTTTGGAGACGATGCCTGTTGGTCTAAAAAAACATCCGATGAAGTATTTTCCAGTCCAATACGTATTTCTGGACCAGACTTTTTTAATTACAGAATATCAAGGGCCAGACGAGTAATTGAAAACACCTTTAAAATAGCTGCTACTCGATTTGGAATACGCAGGAGGTCAATAATTGCAAATATCACCGGTCACAAAAGCAAATGTTTGTTTACACAATTATCTTAAGAGATTAATAACTCTAGAAGCCTTGAAGGGAGGGGGGAGGTCAAATTGACTTTTTTATTACATCATTGACTGATTCAAGTTCTTTAACGCTTCAAACTGAATGCTTCTTGACAACTCTTGAACCCATGTCTGCTTTTTGAAGGTGGAATTTACATATTTGTTGCCTTTCTTTTTACAGTGAGTCCATTTTGAATTAAAACATATAATTGAGGGTTTGCAGAAAAATCAGTTTCCTGAGTTTGAACTTTTTCTCCAATGATATTGCTCTTTGATGGATTGTCGACTATTCTTTAATGTAAATATTGCATCTGATCAAAATATTTATATTTTGGTAATGAAGAAAGCACCTGCTCCATCTGGTTATCCTATTCCTCTTGTCAAGACCGCATTGCTTTAGTGCATCTTTCAAATTTTTCAGTTATCTTTGAAGAAATTCCACTGGAAACAAATATTAAAATTTGTAAGACTATGTTTTCTTAATACTAACATTTATGCACACAGCTCAAAATGCTACACACTTAACTTGTTTTGAAGGAAAGGGGTTGCTGCCACTCACAAATCATTCATCATTTTTTGACATTATTGACCTGCACAAACAAAATAATCTGCAAGTGACAGCAGAATATTTTATGTTAATCTAACATGTTATGACCAGAAATAAACTCTGCTGGGCCAACTGGGTTGTACTTAATTGTATAAATACCAAGATACTTTCCACGCATCCTACTCTGGAGACATGAAGTGAGGAGATGAAATAATTTTTATCTTATACTGATGTGAAA
This sequence comes from Umimayanthus parasiticus, assembly GCA_027575125.1. Lineage (NCBI taxonomy): Eukaryota > Metazoa > Cnidaria > Anthozoa > Zoantharia > Parazoanthidae > Umimayanthus > Umimayanthus parasiticus. The sequence continues at coordinate 4,827 of JAOBRH010980179.1, read as the reverse complement.
TATAGTCAAACTGAAGTTGAAGCCAACCATTTAACAATTAAACCCTTATAAATTCGTTGTTTCTTGGCATAAACATTGGTGCAAAGTTCAAAATGTTTGGTGTACTGTCTAGCGTGGCGTAAACATGAAATGCACCTTGGCATAAATGTGGCCATTTATATTGTACCACTACTCCCAAGACAACTTAGCCTGGGCATATGCTGACTTCTGAATACACAGTTTGGCTTTTAACTTGGAAAAACGGAAATAAAACTAGATACATTCGGGAATGATAAAATTTGCTAGAAGAGTAAGAATAGCTTTAGAAATGCTGCATCTAAGTGTGTTGATTCTCACCCTCTTTGTTGAATAACTGGCTGAGTTTTGACCAGGCATTTGTATTATGGGCCTACTTTTATGGCATTTTATAGCCTTCAGAATTCGTGACCCCAAAACACCCATATTTTGTTATTTCCTCCAGAAATTAGTCTTTTAAAATCTGTGAAAGGCATTTCTTCCAGACTTGCTGCTTCATTTGGATCATTATTGTTGGTTGTCACCGTGGTTTGCTCCAAGCTGATCTTGAACTTAAGATTGAGTTTTGTTGTCAATGGCAACTGTTTGCACTAAGGATAGCAGAGTCAGCCATCATTCTCGCTTTACATTGGTTTTCGACAAATCCTATGCTATCAAGATCAGAAAAGTTAAAAAATCCATTCACATTTGGTTGAGTAGAGCAATATTGACCGCAGCCATTTTGCTATGAAATGAGGCCTCTCCTCTGATCCCTCACAACCTACAAATCACCACATCACGAATTTCTGAATTCTTTCTGGCTTGCTCAATTTTGCGTGGCGAAAAAGTAGAAGCTGTTTCGAACTCACTTTTTCAAAGATAAAAGAGCCAGCGAAAACTGTGGCGCCTGGAATTAAACTGCACGTGCCTATACTCGAAAATATTCGCTTCGCGCGAATAAATTCACCCAGTGGAAATCTGGCTTTAACGCTTGCATATAGTAATACTTTCCGCTTTAGCAAGGAAAGGTCTTTGCATTGCTTTAATGCTTTTGGCCATTCTTGACTGATAAAATTTACGCCGGATATATTTGCTTCTCTACCAATACTATTAAACACAAGATTGTTGTCACTTACAATCATTGCAAGTGTAGTGACAGTGGAGCATATCGCGCATCTCCTATTCTGCTGTCTGGGAAATTAAATGCGAACAATTAGCGTGTCCGTTTGGTCAAACGTCATCAATTTGAAGGTGTCCCTTTTAGTTCAGTATACGAGCTCATGGCTTATTAAAGATTATTACGTGTAGTATGTTTAAATGTGTATGGAACAGTGATGAAAAGAGTCCAGCAAACAGTTACTGGTCACTGACCCAAGAAGAGCGGAACATGAAGAAGTCAAATTACTGCAGGTAGCTGCTGTAAGCACTTTGTTTTATTGCTCTGAGCACGTGAACTTTTTAAGAGACCTTTCTGTGTTCAACAGTTCTAATGAGTAAAAGTCGGTAAAACGTTTCATAATTACCACAGGTGCTGTAACACTTAAACGTTTGTGCTACACAGTCAATTTTTAAAGGCAGATAAAAAGTGTATGCAACTCTACTAACTCGACGTAAGTTCCTCACCAGAAATGCATGTGCTGACTCCCAATCAAATCACGCTATTTCGATCACGTGCAGGCCTAGTAATTCACGATATTATTAGCATGCACGTGACCGAAACGCCATAAATTGATTGGATGTTAAAGCAGTTAAATGGCTTCTCTTTCAAGTGTATCATGCGATGTAGACGTGATATCACTCACTGTGCGTCTTTCAGATTCCAGTGAAAATTGAGCAGAAAGTTTTACCGAATTTAAAAGGAACTTTCACCGTTTCTGCTCTAGCTTCTGTTTGAAATGATAAAAGTGCTTGTTGGATTCAGGCTTCATGCAGTCCAATGTGACGAAATATTTACGTCTCGACAGTACGGTCTTACCGAATGCAATTGTCTCAACCTTTTAAAAAAGTTGTCACATTGGACACGGTGAATCCAATAAGTTTTTAATATGAAGCGATCTCTCTGCAGACATCCGGAACACAGAAACCTTTCCAATTTTAAATCTACAAACACCTCTTTGATACTGCTTTCAAATAACCTCCTTTATTTCTGTGCCCATTACAATCGCAGTTTTAATATTAATACACTTAATACAAGGCGCAAAAAAGTTTTTATTAATTTCGACTGAATTGCAAATATTTGTATACTAAATAAAGATAGCCAACGTTTTGAACTTTAGCAATAACCACTTTCGGTTTGCTAACGTTCGTTATTTAAGATATCATGATTTATAAAAGATTTAGTCAATTATATAACTAAAACTAACATAAGCGCAATATTTTACTTACAAGAACAACAACAAACAAACAAAACCAGCAACAATAAGATCACACACACACGCACATCAGTATTAAAGGTTTTCTTGTTCGTGATCGATGGTGATACGTACTAAAAGCTCACAATAAGCGACAGGCCCTTTGGCACTGAAAGCAGTTTACATACGAACACATATCTGAGTTGACAAGTTTCCAAATGACCACTTTTATTTGCTTCTCTGTGAAGTAAAATGTGGCTTGCCTGCTTAAGAACAGGTAAAATTTTCGGATTCCTTGACAGTGAAAATAAAATACCCACGGTTTCTCGAGCATAATCTTTCGGTTCACTTGTTATTTATAAATACTTTGTATTCCAGGCAAAAACAAACCAATAAAAACAAACCTGATAAATAGTCCATTGAATCCGGGATATCTGCCTGCTAAACTATATACATTATAAATGAAATGTAAAGTATGTACAGTCTAAATAGAACAGTCGATAATTTTCCTCCAGTGCCTAAGCAATCTTGTGCAACGAAAGCTTGGATTGTTTTCCGACAGACCCAAAGAATTCTTCCATTAGACTGAAACTTCGCTTCCACAAGTGATGTTATCAAGGAAAACGACAGAACTATTGACAACTGTGCATGTCACCCCGCTAACATTTCTCCTGTGCATTCCTTCGTAAGGATCGCGGGCACCATTTGTCTGCGTTTGCTTAGGCTAAGAAGCGTATGGAATTTTGTGGCTACTTTTTTCGCGAGCTTCGTTCTTCTAGTAACTAGAGTACTAGTAACTTCTAGAGTACCTAGTAAGTTCTAGAGTACCTAGTAAGTTCTAGAGTAACCAGTAAGTTCTAGAGTAACTAGTAAGTTCTAGAGTTCTAGTAACTTCGAAAAACGTTTTACAGCAAACTTTTGATAGAAAAAACCTTCATCTCTTATAAACAGTGCTTCTAAAAAGTTTGTACCCTTGTAAACCACTCCATACTCTGGGTGTTTTGGATTTTTATAATTTCGAATTATTCAGTTTTGTTAAAAACAACCTGTTTATCTTTCATTCGCAAAAGTAAATATCTTTTGCAAGGCATAATTTTTCAATGGAGACTTCCTATTATTTCACACTTGCAAATAGAATCTTAACGGACACCTGCCACAAAAATTGAAACTCTCTTCGTTTATAAAACATTAGATATCATTAAGCGTTTTATATTTCAAAACATAATGCATGCAGTCATTACATTAAACCCAACGCATATTTCAGTGAAAAACACAACGAGCGACACAGTTTTTGGCGAACGAGTTTTAATGAGCTGTGATTATTCATAACCCAATTGGACAAAAAGACAACAAATTCTATTATTCATTAGATGAAAAAGAAAACTCTTGTGGTAGTTCGAATGTTGCCATAGGTATATATTTTTTTTGTTTGGCACAATCCATTCACATCCGGACCACACGAAACACTTATCAGTTCATTTCTGTTTCGCCCGAGATGTTTTATTAACTTCTAAGCACAAACGGTACGATCATATTTAGTTATCCTAAGAATCTCGAAGAAGTTATATTCGGTAATGAAATTACTGCAAGACGTTTTTGAAAAGCCCAACGTTATGAAGAACACAGGGAGTCTGGCTATTTGGCGATCATATGAAAGAAAACGGTGAGCGAAGAGATATTTGTTACCGAATTATTCCGATCAACAATCAGCCATAAATCGGTAACATTACATGTCGGTAAATACATATTATGTTATAATTCAGGAGCAGTATTGATTTCGGAAAAACCTCTTGAAATTGTTTGCTTTTGCAAATGTTGAATAATGCAAACAGAACGCTGTAATTATAAAGACAATAATTTAAGTATTTTCAAGATTTTATAATTTTTTAAAATATTTTGAGTGGAAAACTCTATAAAGCACCAAATACTGTTTATACTTTAAATTATAGGTTCAACTGAGGTAACATTGGATCTGTCTGATTTACCAGGAAATCGTCTACAAAGAGTTGCGCTTGAAGGATAACTATGATGCCGTGTTTCCCCAAACGCTTCGTTTGAAATATCTGTTGGTTTTCGTTAGGAAGTCTTTGGAATCAAATGAACAAGTTTATTCTCTTGCGTTATTGGGGAAAAAATGTTGAAATTAATAACCATTATTCATTGCCATATAAGAGATTGCTTCGTTTCGTTGTATATTTATTTTTTAGTCTCACTTTTGCTTATGGATGAAGTTTATATCCAACAGTGTCAGAACAATGCTTCAGAAAGTACAATGCCCAATTCAATTGTCCATAAAACAAAGTCGAATTAGAAGGCAACAAATTTCAATTTGTTTTTGGCAAGTAAAGTAGTGTACCGAAATAAGAACGTAAAAATATATGTTTGAAGGTGTTAGATTATCTTGCTGAGTTGTGTGGTGATAGATAGATAGACAGAGAGAGAGAGAGAGAGAGAGAGAGAGAGAGAGAGAGAGAGAGAGAGA